>BPVZ01000004.1:2139147-2150762 GCA_020521535.1 Rubroshorea leprosula | reverse complement strand
ACTAATAAAAATATGGGATTGTGATTGCCACCTTTAATATGGTTAAGGTGATAATAATTTTGATTTTTTTAAATAGTATTTAAAAATATAAATTTATTAGTTAATTTTAAATTATTAAAAAAATATATATATATTTACAGTTAAAATAACTTTTAGTCAAGACTAATTCCTCGAGACTTAGTTTTGATAAGTTTGAATCTTGATTTTAATAGACAAGTTTAGTTACAAGTTTGTTCATAAAGTTGTTAAGTTGTTAATGAACAAAATTTACTAAAAGCATGTTTAGAGTTTCCTTTTGAAGTGTCGTCAAATGTATATAGCAGAATTTTTTGCCAAAACATGAACGCTAGAGCACATTACTTCAGAGTTCAGAAGCTGAAAATAAGCTTTACATAATAGTCACAACACAAAACCAAGCTACAACAGGGAAGCAGTTACAATCAAACTACAACATGATTACATTCCGAAAGATGATGAAACTAATCCGATAAGCAAAATGAACTTCAGAACATAAAAAAAATAAAAAATAAAAAATAAAAATAAAAATAAAAAACTAGTAGAAACAAGTATTGGTTACTTGTCTAGGTCGACATCATTAGTTGATCAATTGATTGGAGTGCTTGATTGGCAAAGTAACGAACATCGACATCTGGGTCTTCACTGAGATCAACTAAACATGGACGGATTGTCTTCTCCACCACCTATGGCAATGATCCACATACACAAAGAAACTAATTAGAAATCATGAAAATTAAATGGTATCTACGTCTGAGTTAAAAGGGGTGATAAGGCAGAATGGCAAAGGGTGCTAAAGGAAATGAAGTAGATACTTACAGAATGGTCAACTATAGGAATTAGTGAGTGCAAAACTTTAGCCACGTTAAACTTGATGTTGGGTACTCTGTAGAAGAAAATTCAATCTAGCCATCAATAACCACCCTACTTTAATATGATTATATTTTCTATTGGTTTAGTAAGCAGAACACCTGTCCTTTGATGCATTGACGACCACTGGCAATAATTTTGAACATGTTATTTCTGAGCCCATGACAGGGGCAACTAGAGAAATGGCATGTAGGACAGTCATCCGATAAAGATAGTGTGGATTGTTGGTCATCTCTAGTACCTGTCCAGCTGGCACATCAGAATTATAGAGACAAGCAGACAAAAGAACAAAATGCAAACCAGCTGAGGGAAAGAAACAACATGCAAGCAGGAAGAAGAACTAACAGAATTACAAGATCAAATGTAGCGTGGATTTAACTTGGATTGAAGGAAGGGACTATTCAGATAACCACAGGGAGGTACATATTATTTGTTGGTAGCACAGCACTCAACTAATTAAGAAAAAAACAATAGGTAATGTTCCTACGAAAACCCAGTAAACCCCAAATATCACAAACTCCATATGCATAAACCCACTGAGCTGCAGATCTCTGTTTGAATCCAGAAAGGAATCTTAAAATGTTTTCTCAAGGTAAAATAAGCACCATTTCACATGGAAATCAATTGTCAAATATAATTGAAAGTTATCACAGACCTGCGGAATTATGTGTTGCATTGTCCACTCTGGTCCAAATTCTTCGGCAAGTCGTTTTATATTGTTAGCTGCTGCATCGCGGATTGAGTATACCTGCAATAAATGCCATAGAAAATAGTCCTTAAAGTCTATTACTGTTTACTTACCATTTCCAACAAATATTGATGATAATAAAGTATAGCAAGCCTTATACTACATATAACATCTAAACTGTTTTCTTCTCTTAGAACTCAGTAAATAAGTAGGACTAACATTCATTTTAACATCTCATCATGCCCTTTATGACAAAGCTCATTTCAAATTGATGTGATTGCTTTACTAAAATCATTAGAAAATATGGACACTAGCTATACTTCAAGTCAGGTGAAAGCCTTTAATACACCTTAACAGTAACAAGTTTGTGGTCAAAAAGTCCTAGTTGACATTAAAAGCTGCAGATACACCAATATCTCTTTACAGATAGAAAACATTAAGCACTCATGAGAGACAATCTCAGCCATAAAAACATTTTTCCTTTTTCTTTTTCATTTTTAGAAGCATACTACACAGAACTGGAAAAAGTATTCACTAAATTTATAAATAATGAAAATACATAAGCAATTAACCCTTTAAACTTTTAGCTGTAAGATACATGAACAAACCTTATCTTGTAACCATTGCATGCAAAGGGTCCCAAGTTTATTATCAAAAAATCCTACACCCAACTGACTTGCCAATAATGGTATATACTCAATTATTGCAAGCCTGACTCTCCAGTGTCTGTCCTCCGCAAGCTCAACGATGGCTGGTAATAAGGACTGGGACAATAGATCAATTCCAATAACCTGCCAGAATAAATTATGTAAAATAGCTAGTAAGATACTGAATAAATGTGTTTAATATGTATATCAGATATGCAAAAAGAATGCATTGATAATTTGAACTCCTTCATTTAAAGAGCATATGGCCCAAAGGAGATGCATCAAATTGGATTGATACATAAAATTATCAGTAGCAATCCCTCTGATGCCCAATACTATGGCCATGTGCCAAAAATAGATGATTCTGTTCTATTGTATTTCTCTGTTAGAGGGAAGTTGCAATTTTTAACAAAAAGGAAGATTTATAAAAAGGGAAAAGAACTGGCAAAAGAATATGCAAAACAGAAAACAATAGGCTGAAGTGAAGCCTCTAATTAGAGCCAAACCTGATTCACTTGATCAAGCTTGCTGATAATGTTGAGGCGCACATCAGGAAATTCATCCTTCAAAAGGGAGAGGAATATTGGAAGGAGTTGCTCTATAGTTGCATCCTACACAAACCAAAAACATGAAGTTCAAGAAACTGAATGCAATTTAAACTAATACCTGTCTCATATGTACTGCAAGCAAATGGGAAAATCAACTAAAACAACCAGAAATTGACTTCTGTTGATATAAATCAAATAGACAGAATTCAGATGTTTAGCAATGAGAGATGTTATTCAGGCATCATTCTTGCATAAAATAATTGACTAGCAGCCAGAAGTCATTTATTCTTTTAGAAATTTCTCAAAAATCAATATACAATTCACATCACATATCCTACCACACTAGCATATATAAAATTCTATAATCCTCTTGTGCATGTGTAACTAGAAGTTACTAATATTCTTACCTTTCCTAGGACAGGAGCCATTCCCATTATAACTGAGGCCAAGGCAGAGCGAACATGCTGGGAAGAATCTGATGACAATTCCTGAAAAGGTAGTTGCAAAGATTAAAATAGACATATAAAGGAACACCAAAAAGACAGTAGTTTCTTTCTCTAAAAGGAAATTATAATGAAAACTTTTAATTTGTCATACCTTCACACAGGGAAGGATTTCCTGAATTGCAAGTTCTGGACTCAAAATTCGAGAAAATTTAGTAACTTTCCCAGCAGCTGCTATGCGTACTTCAGCTTCATTATCTCGAAGCAATCGAACATATGCAGGAACCAAATCCGACCTTAGAATACATCAACAGAAATCAGTATGTTGAAAAGGAAAAAGAAAATAAGACAGCTTTAGAGTAACTCATAGTGAAGAGAAAAATTCGCACAGGATTATCCCAGGAACAACAACATAGTTTAAAAAAAAAAAAATGTTAAATTTTGATCAGAAGTAATCTGGGATGATAACAAGTTTATACATGGTCAAAATGGCAGGATGAATGGAACTCAATCAGTAGGTCCAGTACACAGGCATGTATGATATTACGGCAGAATAGCAGATACAATGATGGCCAAAAGAAAAGCAATAAAACAATAAATGAATTAGCAAAATGGCCTTCAATAGAATACATACTTAGTAGGCTCAGGCCCAACTGCCTCACAAAGTTCATATAACTGATTTGCAACCATATATCGAACACGCCAGGACTTATCCTGTTCAAATATCAAAAATGTAATCCAAGAACAAGAAGAATGAGGAAAAGAGGAAAAGAGCAACTAGATAAATAAGATTGGAATCATCATCAAAATGTTACCATGTCCATATGGCATCAGGGACATTCAATAAACATCCATTCTCTCCTGACCCTCATGGCCCTCAAAAGAGGGATATCCAAGAACAAAAATGTAAAATAAAAAAAAAAATAAAAAAAACTAGAAAGTATATACCATTAACTCATTTACCTGGGAGAAATTGACAATAACAGGAAGAATGTGAGCAACACAGTCTTTGGGCTCCAACAACTTTCCAAGGGCAGCACAGCTTTCAACAGCCAATAGCCGAACAGAGTCTTGATCTGATATGTAAATTGTTTAGAACCATCATATACAAACTTAAGATACATAAAAATCTCAAAATGCAATGTAATTTAAAAAAAAAAAACACTTCAGAGTATTAAAACTAGAAAGTGAAATATTTATCATCCCAGTCCCTATCCTGATTCCACAATATCATCGATCACTACAGCAACCTAAATATAAAATTTATGCTAAGCCAATTAAGCACAAAATCCATATAGGATGATTATGTCAAACTAATAAAGCATTTCCAACATAAACAAGCTTGCCCAGGCAGACCTGGCCACAAAGTGTTTACTGGACAAATAGAGTAATGGTGCATGACAGCCAAGGTTCCAACATGTGGAATGAAAAAACTATTTTTGTATAAAGAAGCATAGCCACTCTAAATAACACTTTGCCAATTTTACGCCATTAAGTCTCAATTAAGCACTTGATCCAAACCCACATCCATGAGTTGAGGGAAATGCATGGCCAATGAGTGACTGACACATTAAGCAACATACACCAAGAGGAAAGGGCAATGTTCATGGTGCAAAACATTTGAAAATGATAGACAGCTTTTCATCTACGCATCTAAACAGAGATCCCATTACCATCCTGTGTAAGATACTCAAATATTTGCATGATATCAGCCTTCAAATATGCAGATTCAACTGTTGTGGCAAATTTCCCCAGGCTTGATGCTGCTGACCTCCTGACCATAGGCATGTCATCTTGACACAACTGGCTGTATATTGACCTTAATTCTGTCTTTAACATCTCTGGAGCACTTGGATAGGCAATGTGAAACAGTCCACATGCAGAAACTCGTGCTGTGAACCATTCACCAGCAGCCAGTCTCTAAAAAGAAAAAGTCAAAACATGTAAAAAGAAAATCACTAATGAAAAAGAGAGTAGTCAAGATCAGGTTACAATGAAGTAATGAAATTTAAACAGAATTTGAACATGATTCACATTTTAAGCAAAACAATAGGTAGAAATAGCACTAAAATATATTTTAAAAAAGGACAAGAAGGATCTTAAGTAGTTATCTAACCTTTACTAGGGGAATGAATGAGTCAACCACGTCAGTCTCTCTCATCTGAGATCCAATTCTACACAGTGACTCCACAGCTTTATCCCTTACACACGTTTCCTCAACAGTGCAAAGGGTCTCCAATGGTGGTAGCAAAACCCGGGCATGCTCAACTCCCCCAACATAAGGGATAAAGACCCCCAACTCTTCAGCCATTGCAAGAAGCACCTCATCATCATCATCATTATTTTCACTGAGAAAAGGAATTAATTCCTTCCTAGTTCGCTCTTCTCCAAGGGCACGGGCAATTGTTGATAGCCTACGGATCGAGTTCAATCGAAGTTGGATGTCATCGTTTTTCAACTCATCTATAAGGACAGCTATTGGGTATAGTGGTTCGTCAACCATAGCCATTGTATTTCAATCCTTTATGGCAGCTTTAATTGACTGATTATATCAACAGTAGTACTGCCAACCAAAAAAAAAAAAAAGAATGGTAACTATATAGTCATTTCAATTCATAAAAAAGAGGAATATTTTATCATCAGTGAACACCAAAAATATAAGCTAACACTGATACAATATACATCACCTTACAGTAAAATAGAAAAACTAATCTCATATTCCATAATGACAGCATGAAATTCGAACCTTAAATCTCATAAAATCTCTAAATTTCTATGTTCTCATCCAATTATCCAACACGTAGACTGGTAGAACTAATAATAATTGGTGATAAGACTAAACCAACATACTAAGATCTAATAGAAACCCTAGAATTCAAATCAAGAAACTCATAAATTTTTCTAAGAAACAACTACAGATAGTTAGAAACATAGACTCCCCCGCGAAAACCTTTCTGCTAAGCTTGGCACTCCAGAAATTACAACGCAACAAAAAAAAAAAAAAAAGGAAACTCGAAAAATTGAATGAAGAATCCTTGTAGGATCGGGGAAAATACTACCATTCACTAAACTGTGGCTCAAAAAAAACTCAAATTATAACTGAATCGAGTTTCTTCTTTCTAACGAAGGCACTATAAATAAAAGCGATCACAAAATCTGTAATATATACTTTTGATTTTCTTGCTCGATAACTTTCCAGGCAACCAAACAGAAACTAAAATTACCTGGATTTATTAATTGAAAAAAAAAAAAAACTATTCGTAAAAAGTTACATAAGAAAGTAGGTTAAGTCCACAGAAGTACTAAGAAATGAGAGAGTCTTTACCGATCTGGACGCGTTCCCGCCGGCTGAACTTTAACACTAGAGAAGGAGAAAGAGAAAATCGTAAATCTAATTTTATTTTATTCGTTTTTTATAAATTGAAAATTTTTTCAATTTTGTTTGTGTGAGCCCAGAAGTGACCCGATATTACATCCGTGATGGGCTTAAATCCATACATGGGCCATGGGCTTCGTCGTCATGGTCCATGGAGGTTGGACTCATTCTTTTTTTTTTTTTTTTAATGAACTAAATTTGATTTCTGAAATCAAAGGAATCCAAATACTAGCCGAGAGCAAAGGAAAAAAAATTACTCAGTGAATGACTTTTTTTCATATTTTATTTTAGAATCCAAAATTGTAATGAATAAAAATTACAAAATAATATGCAATAATTATTGATTTGCTTTTTAACCTTTTATATTTGCAAGCACTGAGATATTCCAGTTCACGAATTCAAAATTTTGATTTGGGGACAAGGGAACAGGTGTTAGCGAAAAGCTATGCCTGGAACTGGAACAATGATATATATATATATGGATATGTAATCTATGACCAATATGCTGAGAATTTAATTCCTCTATCGAAAGCATCTACTAAGCCTCGTCCAAAATCCGTCGGTCTCTTTATTGACTGGGTGTTCAACAGGATCCTTAAACTGTGCCTTCTCGCTCAGCTGTTGGAATGCATCCACAAGATTTTGAAGCCTTGCAACAAACTCAATCAAGAGAGAAGCAAATGTAGCTAAAGACAGAGAGCTGGCACTTTCATATACTTTTGATTCCTGACGGTTAATTATCCTATCTGCATTAAACGAGAGGCGCGGCCACGAGGGTCTCGCTATGGACTCTGAAGCAGTCCACTCTGGCAGAGTTTGATCTGCACTCGTGTTTGGGTTGTGAAGATCCGACATTTCACTGAGGGATTTGATCACTTTAGTCTCATCATCTTTGACATCGATTAAGTTTGTAGGATCTTCAAATTCCTTAGTATGTGGTGCACCTCCCCGGCTTTCTATATTGACCAAAAGGGATGAATTTTGGTCTATCTTCATTTGTAGCTCCTCTGCTGCCTCATGTATTTCGTGGAGTATGTCTTCTTCTGGGCTTAATTTTTCCATCTTTTCAACCTTGTCTCCAAGGTCATGCAATATTTTAGATCCTGCATTGCCAACTCTCCGAAGCTCAGCGGCAAAGACCTGCCTCTTCTCTGGTGGTGCCTGCAAATATAAATTCAGAAAAGGCTGCTTATCTTAGCTATAGCTACAGGGAAGTCAGAAGTATAAAACAAACTGCTTAAGCCTTATGATAAATTGAGATTCTTGGGGATTGTCCCATATCTTAGCCTCCATGACTTCCTGGAAATTGTAGGCCCTACAACTCATAGATTTATACATGAAAAACAAAATACTCACAGATATGAAGGAGGCCCTTTTTGCAAACTTTTCCCTTTTATCTTCCTTTTACTGAAAATAATGTGTGCGTCCATGGTTTATGTTTACCAGTATTTTCCAAGAAGTCATTCTCAACCAAAGTAAGTATAATATAAGATCAGTTTATCGGCAGATCCCAAATTACCTTCAAACACAAAACAACGAAATCAATCTCCTCACCTGTATTTCTGAAAGTATGCAACCATGCATTGCCATGACCATGAATGCACAATGCCTCAATGCCCCACTCACTTTGACATAGTTTCCCCAAGGGTATTTAAATATTCTGTAAGGTCCATGAGGTGGCTCCCATACAGCAAAAGCTAACTGCAAAACCAAGATCACCGAAATCAAATCTAACAACATATTCGACTTATCCAGGTTGTTAAATACCCAACAAGAAGTGGGACATGAGATTCTACCAGAGACTCCTCTTGGCTTGATGATTGAACTGCTGATCTGTAACCACTATAAAGTGGGTCATCAGATGCTTGGAATGTGATGATTTTTGAGGGGACCCTTTCGTACGCAACACATTGAAGGTAACCAAAAACACAGCCTAAGAAAGGTCATAGAAGAAATCAGAAGAAAGCATATAGGTACCAAAATTAGCAATTGGTTGGCAGCATTAATGAAAATGAACTGAGGCTGGACCGACCTTCTAAGGAAGTAGCCACACACTTAAAATTTTTAACCACCAATTTGTGCAGATCCTCCCCTGACCAAATGGGGTATATACAGATATTCACAACCAAACATATGGCAGCACCAATAGCAATCAGTAAGAGTCTATAAAAAGCCGTCTGGAAAAATGTTCTGGTTGAATTTCCGGACACCAACACAATGCAGAATGTAAGCAAGAACACCCGGAAACCATATTCATAAGATTTCATGGTGGGATGCAGTTTGGCATAACTTGCACAAAATCCTAACACACAACAAGTACAAAGCAGAAAAGGACATTTAAATGAGGTGTTAAAAAACAAGAATTGGGTTGGCCAAAAAAAGGAAAACAAGAATGAGAAATTATGGATTTTTAAGTGGTGGAACTCCAAACCTGCTATGAAAATACAAATCACAATAATAACTTCTTCAAATTCTCCAGCCTTAATGGATAGCTCTGCTATACCCAAAGCCAGGGCTCCCGCCGACAGAGTCCCTAAGGCTCGATTGAATCCTTTGCTAAGCGTTGCTCCTTGAAAAAAAAAAAAAGAAAAAGAAAAATTCATGCCATGAACGTTATATCAAAACTTGGAATTACAGAGGCCGATTGAATTTTTTCTTTTTTTTGGACGGATTAATCAATACCTACGCTGAATTCGAAAACCACGACAACAGTGAGGATTGCCCAGATCGAGTATTGGCTAAAATCCTGGAGAGGTTCTTTAAAGAAGATGACAAGCGATGTAACAGCCAAGGACAGCCCCATCTTCATGGCGAAAAAGACCTTCCGACGATCAGAACGACCCATCTCGTATAACGTGATAACAGTTTCTCGCAAAGCGTTCCAGAAATTGGTAATTGAATCGGAACATGATCGGAAACACCTGTACTTAACTCCGTCCTCGCCAGTGGTAGCGCTGCTGAGAACAGAGTCAGAGTACCCCGTTCTCGGCAACAGCCTTTCCTTACTTCTTTCTGCAAAACTATGCCTGAATGAACCAATTTTGGCAGCCATTTTCTGCGGGAAGAAGCAGGAATTATTCAAAAGGGGAAAACGCAATCAGAAGATCGGGAATGGTGCTGAAAATGATTGCTACGGAGCAGGAGAAGAAGACATTTCTTCTGGGAGACGTTTAAATGAAGCAGGTACAACGCATAAAGTGTGTGCGTCGGGATTCAAGAGAGAGAAAAAAAAAGAAAAAGGAAGAATGGACGGTGTCGTCTCCCAGGGAGAAGCTTAAAAAGGGAGGTTGATAGTTTGGATGCTAAACGGTGTCGTATATTTTCATCAGGAGAGGTTGCGGACTTGCAGTTTGGCGCTTGGACCAACAGGTAGGAAGTGGTCAGATTCAATAACACCACGTGGCACCAAACTTTTGTTTTTTTTGGGCTATCTTGGCACCGACTTCTTAATTAGATCAACGATTCAACGTCTGGTTTATTGTTTTAGGAAATACCTCTTATATTTTGGAAAGGTATTTTGATATTTAGATATTTTAAAATTAGAATAAATTTTTTTATAAATAAAATTATAATAGTTATAATAAAAATTATATTTTTATTATTTATTATTTATTTAATTTTTAAATCATAAATTATTTTGAAAGAAAAATAAATTTTTTTATAATTTTTCCCATATTAATAAATTTCTTTACTATATTTTATATTAATTTCTTAATAAATACAATAAAATTAAAAATTCAATAAAATTTTATTATAAAATTTAATAACCTTTTGTATAATACTTTTTAATTTTTAAACCAATACTTTTTAACTATTTCAATAAATTTTTTTCCATAAAAGCTATCCCCTAACCAAACACAACCTAAAGATTTTAAGATCATGTTAAAAATGTCAACTAATTGGACAAAATACTCATTGTTTCTTCGCTTCCAAGTATGGTTATTGCTACACAAATCATTATTAGAATCCTATAAAATATTTTAATTATATTTGACTTGTCTAGTTTTTTTTAGTTTATAGTCGGGTAGGGTATTTAAAAATATTTTATAATTTAATTTTAAATTATTAAACTAATATAGTAATTATTTTAATAATTATTGGTTAATATCTATAATTATTAATTATTTTTAATAATTAAATTAAATACAATTATATTATTATTATGTGGCTTTAACATTGATTTTATGGCCACAGCCGTCTCCCTCTTTGCCTCTATTTTCATTGCTCCAAACAAAAACTTTATTGTTGTACGTCCTTTCTCTTTCCTAATAATATTCTCTGAATTGTACCAAAATATATATTCTCTGAATCACATGGTTTAACCTGGCGGTCTTGTGGAGAGATTTTCTTTGTTCTCAAATTTATCTCATGTAGGAATCACAACTTTTCACCTCTCATGAAGGTCTGTACTCTCCAAAATAAGTTATTATTCTTTTTTATTAAAAAATTGACTCTAATAGTTCATATGATTTATATATTTCACTAATTAAAACAATCTAATAATTTATCTTTCTCAAGTTTTTATTTCTGTTGATTCAAATAAAATTTTATTACTGTACTTTTTCTTTATTTTCTAATGTAAGTAATTGATTGAGTGGAATCTAAAATTTATTTTATAGGTATCTTTAAGTAAGAAATGATAAAAACAGTGAGTTTTTTAGTGTAATGATTTGTTTTTAAATTTTAGTTTTTGAATTTAATTAGTTAGAAGTTTGATTTTCATTAATTATTTAAAATTTTTTTCATTCCTTTGTAATTTTCCATATTCAAAAAAAAAAAAAATTCAGTGAAGAAAATGTCTGCTCGAAACCTCCTCAACTCTTTGTAAATCTCTGAAGAAACTCAGTACATCTGGCACCGACTGAAGACTAATCAACCCCGCGAAGTCAAAGGAAATTGATTAACTGTCCAAATTATTTTACTAGAAGCAAAAGAAAAAGGTAATGTAGGGCCTCGCAACTTCATGCAAAAGATAAATTTCCCCACTTATCATCATTAATTATGAGCACAAATTTTCAGATCTTATTA
>BPVZ01000004.1:2123601-2133699 GCA_020521535.1 Rubroshorea leprosula | reverse complement strand
TTGAATTCTTTTTAAATAAAATTTTAAATTTGAATCTTTTAAATCAAAAAATAAATATAATGAATTCTTTTTAAATAAAATTTTAAATTTAAATTTTTTAAATCAAAAAATAAATATAAGATAATTTTTTCTTATAAAATTTAACATGATTTGATTTTAAATTAATTAAAAACTAAAATAACTTTTTAAATGTTGGAATTAATAAAAAGATAAATATAGTGCCTTTCAAAAAAAGAAAAAAATATGAGACAGAGGGAGTATAACCAACAAGCTCGATGGCGGGGAAATTTCGTAAGCTTTGTTGACAGTAACCGCCGCGAAATTTCCACACAGCCTACATTACTGTCCCTTTGTCCGGTTCTAGTGAAAAGAGTAGAAGTAGAACTGTAGAAGTGGATTTTACCTTGTAGTAACCTGCAATTCATCCAAAGCCCAAGCCCAGCTTATAGGCCCCATACCTCTAGCACATGGGATAACAGTAGCAGAACCCCCAGCCCCCTTTCCAGTTTCCCCTTCCCCTCAAGTATTCCTTCTTCTCCTCTCTTTATCTCCCTCTGCAAAACAAGATGTTGTCCATACTTTAATTTGGTGTCGGTTGGGAAATTTTGAACACTATAATCCCGCGCAAAGGAAGCAATAAAAAAATTAAGATAATAATTTAATATAATTTAACTTATATATTTCTCAACAAATTTACGTTCACAAAAAGAGTCAATGCAATTTTACATGATTTCAATAGGCAAATACTAACCCATAACTAGTTAGTTTGGGGAAGAAATTTTATCACATGGGAATTCCATGTGTTCCCTTGGAGTTGGACTTTTTACCAACAGTGTCAACTGTGCCTTCACCTGTTCTTAGTCTCCCAGTCACAAAACCATTCTTAAATCATCTAGAACCTCCATTTTTGTCAAGTCCAAAGCAAATTCGACACTTCCATTCGCCCTTATTGATGAGAGAACCATACCCTCTTCAAGAAATCAAAGATTAGAAGTATCTGTAGCCGCAGAAGCCGTCGCTGCCGACATACCCACGGAAACTGAAACTTCGTTCTCCGAAACCCCACAAGAAACTGAGGTTGAAACTTGAAATTAGAAATCGCCCCACTTCGCTTCCCGAAATATGCGTTGCCTGTATGTTCTTGTTTTTTGGACATTAGGCGTTCTGGGTTCTGCAGAAAGTTAGGTTGATGGTTAAGCAAGTGCAGAAGCCGAGATTGGTACTGAAGTTCATATGGATGGAGAAAAACATTGGGCTTGCTCTTGATCAAGTGATTCCTGGGCATGGGAAGAGCTCAAGGCCACTCTAGAAAGCAAGACATGGATATCCCAGAAGAAGATGATTATCCTTCTTAATTAGGCTACCGATATCATCAATCTCTGGCAGCAAAGTGGCGGCAATCTTACCTAAACTGCAATTAATGTCGGTATTTGTGTTTTCATGTATGACACTGGTGTATCACGTTCATGGCAGATGTAATATCATAGCTGAGCATTTTGTCTAAAGCTTGCTATGAATTATGCTCCCTTGCTCTTGCTTCCACATCTAATTCTACATTTAATAGCCAAAAATCATTGTGATAAATTACACATCTTTTTCATTTGTCAAGAACTTAATCAATGTGAAAAGTCATACAAATCAATTAGCTATCTATTACAGAGATCAGGGATGGAATATTTTCTTTTCCATATACTGAGATATTCATTTGTTTTAGTATCTACCTATAACTTATGTGGAAATGCATTTTAGCTACTCTTCTTTGGGCTCCAAAGAAAGAAGATAGGCAATTAAGCCAACAGCAGGGATAAATCGAAGATAATTCACTATATCTACCTTGCTTTTCTGGATGATTTGTAGGTTGTCACCAATCAACCAAGGTTGGAAAACTGTGTAAAGACATATATCCCAAATGAAGGCATAAGCCAGCCTTTCAGATCCCAAGTAACTTAGCAGGTACTGCCATCTATCTGCTATGCTACCAAAATCACCATCCATTCGGCCAAAGAGCGCCCAAAGTGCGGAAATCAGGCACACAGCCCCACCGATCAATCCTACTATGGGTGCACCATTTACCATCACGGTTCCAAGCTGAGAGCGTTTTGTTGGACTGTCTGTATCAGCCTCATTCAGCCGGATAGCCATATAGGGAATTAAGAATGCTAGAATCACATAAAGCATAAACAACAATGTCTGTTAATGGATAAAATTGACAATCTGTGTGAATACTGAATACAAAACAAGAAAACTCTATTAGAAAATGCATTGAGGTAAAGACATCTAACACAGAAAAGAATGCAACAGAAAATCACCAACAGAGTTTCAGCACCCTTTTTTGGGAATTGAAAAAGATCCAGCAAAATTTTTGAATGGATGATCCAGAGTTCATTATCAAATTCTAAAGATTGGGCACCTTAACAATCGTGAAAAATGTAAAGACCAATCTAACACATGCCATCACACTAATTTAACTATTTAGTGAGCTTTAGTGTTTGCAAGGAAACATACTGTTTGTGAGGAACATTTGCAGACCCCATAAAACGTCTAGAGACCACTTGTATCTGTCTCTCTTGCAATCAGTGTATAACAAAGGAGCAAACATGAGTGTCCACCCAATCACAAAGTTGAATAATCCTTCAGACACCTGAAAGACAGAAAATACAACAACTTTATCACACATGCTTGGATTGACAGGCACTACAGAAAAGAATAAGCGCAAACCCCACACATCTAATCTAGTAAGTAATAATTCTTACCGGGTGCAGAACTGGGGCTTCCAGCAGATGAATACCAACTACATTGCAGAAGATCAGTACAGAAATCATCAAGGATGATAGAACACATAACAAATTGTCTTCAAAAATCCATGAAGCATAGTAGATAAACAAATTTAACCAACTGATACTCATAATCAGTACGAGATGGAGTTCTCAACATACCAACATTCATGAACGGCAAGATAAAGAAGAAATTTAGAGAAAGACCCACAAGAGAATTCACTGTATCTGAACTGATTGCCCACACAGGATCTCCCTGTTACACAATCAAACCAATCAATTCCATTCATAAAGGTTCATTCTATTGACAGATAATCATGTATTATCAGGTATCGTACAGGAGCGTAAGGGAGCAGAAAGAGCCATAAGATGTAAACGGCCTCGGCGGTCCATAGAGCAACTTGTAGCACTCGCCGGATGGTATCTTCGCCCTCTACGGAAGAGCTAGGGATGGTGCTGGCGGTGTTGGGCTTCCGGCGAGCCGCGTGGCATGCAATGGTTCGCAAATCAACTGAAGTTTGAGTGGAGAGGGATAACGGGATTGAAGACCAAGTTCTGCCATCTTTATACGGTTGGTGGTGTCGAGAGGGTGAAGGGCTTATCGAATTTAAGAATTTGGGTCTTGCAGGAAAGGAAAAGGGTCGCTGGCCAGATGCTATCACCGTCGCAGCCATCATTTGGTTTCCCGGCGAAGGAGGTAGCACCGGGAAATAATCACCAATATTCAGGGCTGATTTTGTCTTACGTGGTTCCTCCAGCAACAATGAATACTCTGTGACCGAAAACGACGTCGTTTGTAGTAGATTTTCTGATTTATAAGCAAATAAACCGTACCGGGGAAGTCTCTGGTCTCACCATCTCGCCCAAAAGCTCAACACCCCCGGCCTGCGTGCGGAGCTTTTCCCGCGCATTTTCCTGCGAATCTCTGAATGGCTCCGAAGGCCGACGGCACCGAAGGTAACAGAACTCCCTCTCGTCTCCGCCGATAAGAGCTTCTTTCTGTTTCGGTTCTGTGTTTTCATTGTCGCTATTGAGATTTTCTCCTTTAAATTTGCAGCAATTGTGCTCAGCTTCGTGAATGAGGTAATTCCTAATTTTGTTTGTTATTTTCGTGAACTCCATTTAGGCTTCCATAACTTGCTTTCTTTTCAATTAGATTTCAGTCATGGATTAGTTGGATAATTTATGCTTCAATTAATTGTGAATATGAGTAATCGATTTCCCTGAGAGTTTTACGATTTTTTTACTTCGATTTAACCGATCAGAACATAACGCTTTCCTTTTTTGTTAGATCTTCTATCTTTTTAGGAGCTGAATCTCCAGTTCTATTAATCAGTAACCAGTGAGCGAAAATTTTGATTGTTTTACAGGATTGGAATTTCTAGGGAAACAAACAGATCTTAATAGTCTTGTTTTGATGGAGAATATATTACTTTTCTTTTGTGGATTTTCTTAAAATATTTGAGAAAAGAAATGGAAGTTAGTAAGGTAGTATTGAGAGACTATACTGCTACTGCACCAGTAATGTTCAGACTTCAGTAAGCTATTGTAATAGCAGCCATAAATATGAACTGCTTATGTTTCCTTTGTTGTTTAGGGTGTATTACTCAGATTTGGTTTTTTTTTTTTTTTTCCTAAATCAGCAAAATCGGCCACTAAATTCTCAAAATGTAGCTGATGCATTACAAAAGTTTAACCTCAAGAAGGCATCTATTCAAAAAGCACTGGATGCTCTTGCTGATAGTGGAAAGATTTCATTCAAGGAGTATGGTAAGCAGAAAATATATCTTGCTCGCCAAGACCAGTTTGATATCTTAAACAATGAAGAGCTTGCCCAAATGAAGGAAGAAAATTCCAGATTGCAGAATGAGCTGAATGAACAAAAGAGAGCAATCAGTGAGGTTGAGGGAGGTATTAACCTTTTAATCATCAAATACTTATTCTACCAAAGCAATACCAAATACTTTTTGAGTTTTTCAGTGCTAGGTTTAAAGATTCTACTTTCTCAGTCTGAAACATTCCAACAGTCATGGTGGAAAATATATGAGGAAGCTTTTTGTTTGTGTTACGCAACATTAATTTATGCTGTTGTTGCAGAGATTAAAACTTTGCAATCAAATTTGACCATGGACGAGATACGCAGCAAAGAAGCCAAACTGAGGAAAGAGGTAAGAAATATTTTTTCAAAACAGTTGTGAATGACAAGTGGATAAAGAACTGGAGACATCAGGACTGTTTAATTATTTATCAGGTGAAGGAAATGGAGGACAAATTGGATAAATTACGTGGAGGGGTTACCCTTGTGAAGCCTGAGGAGAGGAAGGCAATCGAGGAAATGTACTCAGAGAAGATAAGCCATTGGAGAAAGCGCAAAAGAATGTTTAAGGATCTATGGGATGCCATAACTGAGAACTCGCCTAAGGATCTAAAGGAATTCAAGGTTTTTCTATTATCCTGTAATTTTCATGAGCATATGCTTTGACATGCTGAAGTTGTTTCTGACAGTTGTCTGTCATGTTTATAGGAGGAGCTTGGTATTGAATATGATGAAGATGTTGGAGTGAGTTTACAGTCATTCTGTGATCTGCTGCAGCACGGGAAGAAGCGAGCAAGAGGCCAGTAATGTTATATGAAGAGTTACATACATTGTCATTATTTCAGACAAGAAGTTGGTATTTTTCTATGGGTAAATCTGTTTCAAATGTTTTTAGATTCTGCATCCTTGTACGATCTTATACTTCTGGATAATAATAAATCAGTTTCACAAATTGCATCCAAACTTTGTTTCATAGAATGGAACTTGTTGTCAGTCTATGTGAGTTAGAAGCGAAGAGCAACTAGACAGAACTTTTAGTTCAAGGCTCAATGATGAATTGTACGAGTATTGGTAACTAAAAATTCAAAATAGCCCATGGATGTGATCACGCGAATGTATTTGTTTTGATTAACAAGTACTTTAGTAAGTAACTTGATAATAGTGAATGTATCTGTTGTCATTTGTATCTTCATTGACAATCCTCAGAAAACTGCTCGAGTTACTTCAGTTTCCCCAGTCTCTTGATGAATAAATTTTTAATGTTGTAGGCGGAAATCGAAGTTATTGAGAACCTTCGAGATTGTCTGCGACAGTGAGTGAGGTTGCTAAAGTAGAATAGGTAGCAATGGTATCTGGCTGTTTTAGTATGTTTTCAAGCTTAGAGATAAGGGGTGGAAAAATCTGCAAATCAAAACTATAATAGTTGGGTTGGATTTTATTGGATTTTGAGTTTTTTCTTTTCTTTTTTTATTAAGGTTTAAACTGAATTAAAATTAAATTTTTAGTTAAAATTGAAATTAATTCAAATGATTGTTTTCAAAAAAAAGTTAACTAAAATTGATAAAACTTGAATCTTTCAATTTGATTAAAAACCATGACAAAAACTGTTTTTTCTTAAAAAAAATGTGCTTCCCAAAAGAAACTCAAATTTATTTTACCTTTTGGGCACGTTTGATTGTCCACTTTTTTTTTTTTTTTTTTTTGAACATTTTGACATGGACGGGTTGAAACCGCCCAGGGGAGGGGGAAAACTGACTAATGCCAGTGGGCCTAGAGGCCCAGGAGCGTTTGATTGTCCACTTTTTAAGAACAAAGAATCTGAAAAGTTGAGCAAAGATTTCCTTAACTTAGGAAATAATTTTCTTGGTATAAAAATCAAGATTTAATATAATAATTGATTATATTACAACATTCCCCAGAAACTATTCTTCTACAATATCTTGTTAGGAAAGTGAGGTAATTAAATATAAAGGAAAATAATAGATTATATCATTATAATTACTTTTAAAACTCTTTTTAATTAATTATATATCAATGTAGTCGATTGATGAATTGTATTGAATCTCAACTTTTGTGCCACAAAAATTACTTTCATAAGCCAAACTAATGTAATCTTTGACCGACTTCCCAGAATTTTTTACGCAGGGAAGTTGCCAACCAAACGAGTCCTTTAAGAAAAAGTATAATGGGAAAAGTATTAAGTACAAAAACCACTAATTGTAGACTTATACAACACAATCAATGCAACTCACCAAGTTTGCAAGCCAAGAAAATTGTGGAGAAGAAGACAGACAAACTGATTTACAGACTCGCACCAATGTTACAAACAGATACTTGTATGCTCCTTAGTAGCCACGCACTTGTCTGGTCCTCAATGGAATTGGTTCCTTATTTATGGCTAATTGCTGTTTACCTTTTATCCTAGATCTTTCAGTAGTAAGTGCTGGAGAGTGTCCAAGTTCCACTTCCGTATTCAGGCCAGACCTAAGGTTTGAAGGGATTTGCTTAGAGGGACCTTCATCTCTGCTACGGTTCATTGCAGAATTTGAGTTGTAGCTCTCATCATCATCGCTGTATTTCAAAATTATATCCTTGTCTAACAATTTGACTAGATCTACTTCATCCAAAGACATCATGGTGCTTGAATCTTCAATTGGTGAAGCAGAGACTGATGTCTTGATTTCTACAGTTTTCTTGCTCTGATTCATCTCCTTTGCCAGACTACCATCCTGAATTTCCTTGCCTTTGGAATCTGATTCATGTTTGTTGGTCACCCTTCTTCGTGGTGTCCTAGGACTATTCTGATTTCTTGGTGTTCTGGGACTATTCTGATTATCAGGATCATGGGAATCAGATCTAGAGAGTTCCACTGCTGCTCTTGCAGCAGCAGCAGCATATGCAGCGGACTCAAAAGCTGCTAGAGCTGCATCAGCTACATCCTTGTACTTTTGCCTTGGTTCCATTGAATCAAAAGAACCTCCTTCATTCCCAAAAACACCACTTGTCTTCGTTGATAACACTGGCTCCGTGTGGTTTTGCTTCTTACTCGAATCCAAACTTTCCTGCTTCAATCGCACAAGTCACATGCCATTAATTTACTGCTAAATTATATGAAGTATATAGTGTAAACGAGAAACAAAGAGTTTTTACAAAAGCTATAAGTTTCTGGATAACCTGCATACCTCACTTGAACCAGAGGAGGTTCCTTCTAGTTGGAAAACAATGCTGTTCTTAGCAGCAATCTCCTTGAGCACCTTCATTCTGCTCTCCAAGTCTGGCTGTTTAGTAGAGAGCTTCTCTATAAGCTGCAAAAGCGAAAACCACAATTGTTAGAAAACCATTCATTTGCAAAGATCAAAATAATCAACTTCCACAGTAATATATATCAGTAGCATGAAATCAACCTTCTTTTAATACAACTTTATGATTATACCTTCTCTATATCTATATCTATTACTCAATCATATTCATCTTCAATCATACAAAACCACCATGTTTGATCCATTTGAGGATAAATACTTTCATTTCTTCTCTGGAGGTGATGCATATAACAATAACTTGGTGGACAAAGATTTAAGTTTTAAATAGAATTAAGAAATGTACATTGGAGCTCACGGCACAGTTATTGCGCAGCTCAATAGCACGAGCTGCAAATTCCTTGCCATAGCGAGACATGAAAACTGCACGAATTTCTTGAAGCTCCGGGAATTCCCCACACCTTGAAGATGCAAAGAGCAATCCCGACACAGCCTCCCTCAGCTCCTCATGACACTCTCTACAAGCAATTCCAAAAAAAAAAAAAACTCAAGCGCCACCAACAAGCTTATGAAATTGAAATCAGTCCCTGAACAAGAAATTAACCTGTTTTGTTCGATCAGATGCACTCTTTCAATGAGGAGATTACAGTATCCTTCCAGCATAACAAACACATCAAGCATATTCTGCTCTTTGATCACCAGCTCAACCTGTCCAACACAAACACCAAACAAGATCATGAACAACTGCATACAATTCCAAATGCTTTAAATCGATCGAAAATCTTACACGAAGGAGAGCGCGATCGTGGTTGCCGAGTTGGAGGAACTGAACCACATCAGAGCGAGCCTGGGAGCAGCGGACCTGCCGCTGGTTTTGGAGGACGGAGAGACGAGAGAGAGCGAGATTGACAAGCGGTTTGAACTTGGAGGTCTTGAAGCTCCTTCCGAGCAAAGCATCGAGCTTTTTCCCCATACCTCTGCTCCGTCACTGTTGTTCCAGTTACAAGAAAATTCGTATCAAGAGAAGGGGGAGTAGGTCAGAAATGGGGAGGTACAAGGAAACAGAGAGGTCAAGGCTTATTTGGGCCTTTATGTGATGACCGAAGCGAGAAAGACAGGGTCAGAGAAGATGAAGAGACTCTGTTTAGCAGTATGCGGTTCTTCCGTGTTACTTCTTTCGTCTTGTCAGTTAGGAATTAAATGGAAAAAACGATGGCCAATGGGAAAATGGTAAGCCTGGTTGTGTTGTGCAGTCATTTTCCATGAAAGGACGCTGGAAATTGAACTCCAGGGCCCAGGCACATTGATTTAAGATAGAAAGAGATGCAATTCTGGCGCGTCGAGTGCAATCTTCATGGGAATAAAAAAACAAGAATTTAACTAAACTATTAATTAAAAATTTATAATTTAGAGTTAAGGTTGAAAATTAAAGAAAAGTAAAAAATAAAAAAGATAGGTTTCAAACTTTCCCTTTTTTTTTTCTTTTTTTTGGTTTACCTGATTTTGATTTTAAACTTTGCAGTAACCATAAGTATTTTTTTAATTAAAAAATTCAAATTTTTTATTTTTGTAAAATCTTGATAAAATAATTTCTTGTAAATCTCATAATCCCGTGCATTTTACATAAGTTGGTTTGAGCGTAGCCGTCGCAGTGGACGGAGGTGAAGCTTCTCGTCGGTTTCCTTTAGAAAACAAAAAAAAAACATTACAAGAAATATAGAAAATCAAACCCCTCTTTGACTTTCGAACCCCACGAAAGAGGCTCTTTCGGCCGCCAATTGATAAACACAAGCGAATTTGCTTTCATATGTCGCCTCAACAATAAATCAACAATTAAGGCTTGTCCCACAACTTAATATTATTATTTTTTTGACATAATATTATTAATTGGTATAACTGATTTTTTTTTTTTTTTTACAGGAGAAATAATTAGAAATTATAAGTTAAGTTAGTCCTTACTCATGATAAAATTTGATTATTAATTAAAGGTGTAATTCATCAATAGCCCTCTTAGATTGAAGTGGTCACCAATAAATCACAACAAGAAAATGCGATAAATGATTTAAAGTTGATTAAGTATTTATATTAGTACATATTATCCTTGATAGCTGATTGAATCAAGTGGATTCCAACCTGGTAACCTATTAGCCCTTTCAAAAATAAGTTAATATAAGTTATAATGACATTTTGACATTTTAAATTTATAAATATAACATATCATTATATAATTAATTTTTTATTAAGTAATTTA
>BPVZ01000004.1:2104752-2123501 GCA_020521535.1 Rubroshorea leprosula | reverse complement strand
TCCCCTTTCCCTTCTCTTTCCCCTCGGAACCCAGCAAGCCTGGAGTCTTTCGAACCCACCCAGGCGCTGGGTTCCTTGCGAACCCAGCACGCTTGCCCGAGTTGGGTTCCAAGGAACCCAGGCGTTGGGTTCCCTCGAACCCATGCCTGGGTTCTTCAAACCAGCTGGGTTCCAAGGAACCCAGGCGTGGGTTCGAAGAATCCAACACGCGAAAGCAAGCAAGGAAGAGGAAGGAAAAAAAAAGGGCGTTGTTGGGTTCGATTCAACCCGGGGCTAGGTTTGTTTGGTGCTGGGTTTGTTTGCTGGAGGAAGAAGATGATGGCAAATTCGTAATTTTGGTGAGCCCCACTTTTGTTGGGTTGGGTAAGGACATGACATGTCACATTGCCATGTCATTATTTATTCATTTATACAATTGACGTGTCTCAAATGTTTGACATGTCATTAAATTGTCGTGAGATAACGGTGAGATTTTAACGGAAGGACCGAATCGGGGTAAAAATGGTAAACAGTATGGATTAAATCAGGGATTTTTTTAGTTCAGGGACCAAATCGAAAGTCCGTACAATAGTTCAGGGACCAAAATAGGATTTTTACCTTATAATTATAATGTCATTAAATTCTCCCTGATACTAGTCGCTTCAGGAATTTCCTAGAAATAGGATTGTTGACCGTGAAGCTTATTTGGTTACACAACTCGCTAAGAATATCTCCTCCCCAAAGCTTGTCAATTCTTTTATTAGAAATCAAAAACGCCGGCTAAAGGCATATAGCAAGGTACCTTCCGAGGAAGTAGAAAGTGGGCCACGTAAGCTTCGTGACATAAACCCTCCATAAGAATAGACACTCTTCCATTGTACAACATAGTAGAACATTTGATTTGGTATCCCATCTTTAAGATTTCAAAATTGTTGGGAGGGGATTGTTAAGACCTTAATCAAGACGTCAAGAAGAAATATAGAAGCCCTTACAATGGTCCTCTCAATCCTCACTCCATCTTTTTGCCTGATTAGTGTTATTCTCAAACAACCGTTTTAAACACTTTTGAGTCATTTTACATACTTTTTCGATATTATTATTTTAGTGTACCAAAGTAATATAAGTACGCACTTAAATAACAATTGGCTAAAAGGAAATTGATCATCAAATGACTAATCAATTACCTTACAAGACAAGGGTATGGCGAAGGAATCAATAAATGAAATATCCAATGGATATTGGCTAGAATTAAGGTGGGAAATTAGCAGACAGGCGCCCTAAAGTTGTTATCCCTGAACCAGAAAACCATGGCTCATTTAAAAGATCAGACCAATCGTTTGCTGATGAGATCTTTTTTATTTAAAAAAAGAAAAGAAGTTAAACAGATGTTTACATTAAACAAAAAATTAAAGAGCAGAAAACGAAATCAATGATATCATTTCATAAAATAAAATAAGTCAATCATTAAGACACAAAGCCGGTAAACATCAACATCTTCGTTTTATGATTTTATCAGAACAAGATATTTTGATAATAATACAATAACTTAATAAATAGAAGTAGGTTGATCAAATCTCATTTCACAAGTAGTTTTTCTCAATTCACAAACTTTCTATTTTACTTCGAGATTGATTTGCATACGATTTAGCTTGAGCCATCAAACACCAGAGCAGACGTAGAGAACTCGGTCAATTACTGGGAAACTAAACCCCAAACAAAAAATCTCCACCCACCACAATTTATACCACAAAAAAATAAGATAAGAATGTCTAGCCTACCCGTAAAGTAAATGGTAGCAAGCAAATTGCATGCCCCCTGACATTTTGATGTATTGCTGAACAAATTTAACTGCCAGAAACCAACAGCTACTGAACAAAAAATCCACCCTTACTGATAAAACAAGTATATAAGGATAAACCATGCTGTTAATACAATTTAACTACTAGCTAACGATATTATAGTACTTCAAATTTGAAATTTGAGCAACAACTTAAGAAACAAACATGAAATATGATTAATCTAATAGGCAGCAACAGCTTTTATGAACTTTAGAAAAAGTCGTATGAACATAGAGACCTAGCTAACCTTCGTACAAAAAAATCTCAAAAGAAGAGAAACTAAGAGCTAAAATTGAAGAACAAAGATTAACAAAATGAGATAAAAGTATTGCATATCCTCAGTTCAGTATCCAGACTCCAACCATTATATCACAGGAATCCTAATTATGAAGGCAGTGTGAAAGAATACAATGATTAATGTTCCATACTACTTGTTAACCACCAAAGAATACTACTCCCTCCGTTCCTAGTTATCTGTCTATATAACTAACTCTGCAAGGAGAGGGGAATGAATACTTAAATGTGCTTTCCTATATGCATATATATGGTCTACAGTAAAGGGAAGGGAGGATGGGTTGGGGTTCAAAAGCTCAACTCAGTGGTACCATCCGGGGGGGCAAGTGGACTTTTGCCACTAGCTCTGCTAACCTTGGTGGTTTGTGTGTGTGTGTATAATTTAGAAGAACTTGGCAATTTTTTACAAAAAAAGTTGTGTTGTTTGACTTCCTTTTCAATTTGATTGGTATCCTCCAAAGACAATCAGAACTTGCACGTGCTCCATTTCATAGAATATGTAGAAGTCCCATCATCTCCCACCTTTTTACAGATAATCATCCAAACCAGAAAAGTTCAATCCTACAAAAACCATTTTTCACTACAATCCTTTCTGTTCATCAGAAACTCTAGAGCTGCACCCTATTCTGGAGTTCATTCTTCCATATTCTCAACCCAAAACACTCAGGAGCTTATTCTTCCATATTCCACGCTAACAACTATTGAAAGCTCTAATCCCATCTACCACACAACATGAGTGCAGATAAAATTGACCAAATGATACCGAGCAAAATCTGCTTCCTTGTTAAACAGCACCAAAAAGACTGGGTCACTTGACGATTCAAGTCATTTAATGCTTTTTTAGGTATTTTTTATTACTTCCCGGCAACATATATATTTAGCCCAAAAAAAAAAAAATCCTCCCAACATTATCAATAGAATTAAAAGATAGAAAAGCCAATTGCTCTATAAATCAAATTCATTTTTGAGAAGGCCATTGAGGAAGGTATGAAGCTCTAGAGGCATAAGCTCTGTAAAGGATGTGACAGGAAAGTATGTTTGGTACGGAAATGAAACAGAACTTTCATTTCAAAATGAATTCATCATAGAATTCATTCTCATGTTTTAAAATTTTTGCATCAGATGACCCAGATCATCTTTGCAAAAGTCTAAGAAAAGAATGCAACAAATAAGCATCAAAAGAGAAATCAAAAGCACCAAACTTGCAGAAACTGAAAAAATATAGCATGGACTACAGAAATAGTCAAGAACAAATGAAAGTGAATATAAAAATCATAGATGGTATCATGGGAGAAAAGTCAGATCATATAGGAAATACTTACTAAACTTGAGAAGCATGCAGTTTTCTGCCCTAAAAGCAATGAAAGAGAAGGATAATATTAAAAACTAATTTTCAAGATGAAAGTATCCAAATTAACATTGGAAAACTAAGAACTAATTACTTACAAAAATGAGCTCTCACTTCAGGGCTGACGTCTACACCAACAGTGCAAGTGCCTCCAAAATGATTGAACCATGGATCAAATGTAATGCAATTTCATTAGGAATTCATATTTCTAAAGGTGAGAAATATAAATGAAAGCCACCAAGACAAAAGAGAGAAAAAGAAGAAGAAGAAGAAGAACAAAGAGAACAAAAAAGGAAGCAGAAGAAGAAGAAGAAGAAGAAATGGAATGAAATCCGAATATATGTAAAAAAGCAGAGGCCAACAAGACAGACAGAAAAGACAAAGTTTGACATAGACAACAAAGGCATGGATAATAGCTGATTGACATTCAGGTGTCTCTAGAATCTATTAAATCCCAAAATCTAACTTCCAGTTGTTCTTCACATATGTCATGCCATGGGAAAGCATCAAAAATATTATGACTCTGCCATGTATACAAGGAAAACAGACATTGAAAAATCAATCACAATAATCAGTTTCAAGAGTGTCACAATAGCTCCCAAAAAAACAATCCAAGATACCTTCTCCTGGGTGCCTTTTAACCATTTAAACACAGCAGGGTTGCCTCAAAGTAGTAGCTGATACCCTGAAGGAAAAAGTGAATTAGACTTTCCAGGACCCAACCAATTCTAATGAAATAGTAAAAATAACACAGACTGACACTTGTAAGAAAATGAAAATGTAACCAACAAGCGTTAGTACAGTACATAACCTATATAAAAAACTGGAACTACATCGAAGCAGCTGAAACCAGCAAACCATGCAAGTCAAAAAAATGAGAGATCACCAGATTGCCTTCTCCAATAAAAGACATAAAACAAATACAAAATTATTACCATAAAATCACAGGAAATAGAGTTTATAATTTTCCTATTATTTTCCTAAAGTATGGTATGAGAAAATGCATGATTAAATTTTCACTATGGCCAATGAACTATTACAATGTAAAAGAACGCCTTTGGCGAGTTGTCTTACAATAAACAGTACAATCCACTGAAAGAATCGCCAGTAAAGAGTACTCCTGATCAAATACCATCCTCTTGACTTCAACCACGCCAAAAACAGTGTCTGGAGCTTTATGGCCAGCACAAGTAAAGAAAGACAATTCCCAAGGATTAGAAATCTGAATATCAGTTAGCTCATAATGTACAAAATATCTAGGGCAACAGCATTTCGGGAGTCAAAATCAGCAGCATATTTCACTTGCCCGTGATGAATGGATGATTCAATGCCTGATGTACTGTTAACCGTTTCTCTGGATCCAGCACAAAATTTTTTTCTAGAAGATCTTTAAAGTTAGCTAGCATCTTTGGATCCTCACCAGGATAGCCCAGAATAATTGATCCAATATCTTTTGGCTTTATGTTGAGAATCATCCTTGTAATAGTCTGAAAAATGGAGTTAGATTCTTAGAGGAGATATAAGCCATCACAGGACCCTAGATCCCCATTAAAATAGACATTTAAAAAAAAGATACCTTTTTGGTAACAGTATCCTCTTCTGTAGCATGAAAATTCAGATCTTGATCAAAGTGTTGATCAGTAAATGCTCCCTGTAATAAGAAACCAAGATGAAAGTGACATTATGATAAGCAATGAAAATTAAATACAAACAGCAACATGAACATAATATGTCCCAGCAAAGAAAACCAAATTGGAAGGTCTTTGAACAACCTTTGATGGCTAGCAGTAACAAAACATATTCAATTCCAAAGGCAAGAGCATAATAAAAATATATAACAATTGATGTCAAATAATGCAGATTTCAACCCACAAATTAAATGGCTTAAGTCAAAAGTAAACAAGTGAATTTTTTTTTTGAAAAAAAAAAAAGAGTAAACAAGGGAAATCGTTACCTTACGAAGCATCTTCTTTGGAAAAGGGCCCTTCAACTCCATGTGAAGGCGTAACATGTCATTGTTCGTAGCACCTGGGAAAAGAACCTTCCCTGTATAAAGCTCATACAAACAGCAGCCAACAGACCACATATCCATTGGATGATCATAAGGCAAGCCAAGAACTGCATTATAAAGAGCCATCAAAACCAATACCTTATAGAGATAGATATAATAACAAACAAACAAAATAAAATAGCTTCACTCATACTAAATAACCAAAAAAACAGCTTGGGCTTATCACTTACTTATTTCTGGGGCACGGTAAAAGCGGCTCACAAGATATGGTGTGATTTCATTTTTACCAGCAAACATAGCATTACCAAAATCGCAAAGCTTCAGCACATTTTTTGCCTCATTTACCTAAGAAGTCAAGGAATAAATAGATGATAGTGAACATTTCGATTGAAGCAATAAACTTAAAGCCAGGAATGAGTAATAAAGATGTACCAGCATGTTATCGGGTTTTATATCACAGTGAAGAACACCACAGTTCTTAAGATGCTTAAGCGCAATAAAAAGCTGCTTCGCATAAGCCCTGACAGCAGTTAGTTTAAGACCAATATTGCGACCAAACTTCTTTAGAACCTCACGCAGATTCATATGAAGAGATTCAAAAACTAAACAAAGATGATTCCTGTACTTGAAACTTGAAAGGAAACGAACACAATGTCTCTTGTTCTCTGGATCTGCTCCAGCTAGTTTCTTTAATATTTGAACCTCTAATTGACCAGCCTTGTGCCTATCAAATCAGTACAAGTAAAAATATTTAATGAGAATATTGAGGCAACAAGTTATATGAAAACCTTAAGTAACAATGAGCAGCTAAAGTGATCACCCACATTGTCTCATTATTTCGTATGATCTTTATAGCCACTTCATCAACATCTCCGCTACCAGCCTTAAGATCCTTGGCACGTACTACAGTAGAGAATACACCTTTTCCATGAGCAGCAGTTACTTCATACCGACCATCTAGTATCTCACCAACCCGGTAGCCTGATAGTGGACAACAAGTGCATGGTTAAGCATAAATAAACTTCCAAAAGTCAAACCCAAAGGCTGTAACTTTTTTTCCTTGTTCTTTGATTTGATGCCAAAATAACAGCAGCAGAAACTGGCAACAGTCATTCATGTGGTTGTGGGATGTGACATATTTACTGGAGAAGAAAAGTTATGGATCACGGTAATCACCATAAGCCATTGTGTCTATAAAAAATTTTTCAATGTCAAGAAAAAAGCCAAATAAATAAATAGTTGATAGCATAGCATTTCTCATTTCACTTTTCTCTTAGTTGAAATGAAAACACTGTAATAAAAGAAGTTTGAAAACCAAATGTTCATTTTTTTTATCCCAAAACCATAGAAGATATGCCATTTTAATTTAAAAGCAAAGCACTTACTATAGTATCCTTCAGCATCATCCCAATTGTCATGAAGACCACTCCTTATGATTGGTAAACCTTCCCCTTTAACCTGAAAGTATATTCACAGTCATAACAACTTATTTCTATATGAGGAAAAAAATCAACAAAATTAACAGACTAAGGTAACCAACTATTAGAAAGCATACATATGATCATGTAACAGAACTGAACCCACCCTTCATTTGAACCTTATAAAAAGCCAATTATGTAGAAAACATCTTCAAACTGAACAGTTACAGTATTAACACCATTCCCCCATCCCCAAGACTGATCAAATTTAGCTTTAGCGTACTCAGTTTCCTTGAGAACTGAGAAAAAGAACTTGGAAAAAGTAATGATTGTGCTACAGCATTGAACACAACCCAGAACTGTGCTAAGTTCACAACAGACTGGAATATGCATAATTTCAATATACAATAAAATCTAGCTGGACTTTCATCAACCAAGGCAACAGATTAATCCATATTCCCTAGACAATCACCAAAACATTTCAAATGCCATGAAACTGTTAAAAAAACTAACAAGAGATCATCAACATGACCCATATTATTCAACTGCCATTTAATGTACAAATACAATTCACCAGGGCAACAGAAACAAGCATAAGTGGGAAAGTTGGGTACCGATTTTTGAACTCTTGCTGGCGTTTCCCCAAATATATCATCACAGAACTTCTCATCTGATCCTTTGCTCTGTACAAATCCATAAAGAAATCAAAACCATAAGGACTCAAACCATAAAAACCAAGTTCAGCATGTCAAGAAAATAGGTATGCAGTTATGGTTCCTGAGAAGCATAGATATCACTGGTCAGAATTTAGACAAATGGATGCCAAGATGTCAAAGAAGAACAATAATGCACCTTTGGTGTACCCTCACCAAGCCCAGCAGCACCAGTTTTCTCAGCAGCAGCTTTCCCATTTTGTGTAGGTGACTTCCCCACAGACAATAAAGGGTCAGCCACATAGACATCTGCTCCTCTATCATGTCCATCATCAACAACACTTGTACCAGTGTCAGTTGCAGACAAGAATTGGCTGTGACCTTCTGTAGGTTCAATATCTGGTTAACAGAAAACAAAAAATGTTTTCCATTTAGCAGTAACAACACAAATAAATATTTTTGCAGGGAGACAACGCTGTCATCTTACTAAACAAAATTCACACCTGGCAAGCCTATCCAAGCTCAACCACAACTAGTTAAACTTTCTATTCTAGGTTACTAATGATACTACATTAATGTGGGCTGTACGCCAATTCTGAACTTGCCTCTCTAGAAACCTTAGCAACAAACCAGAAGAAGAATCATTTTTAATTCCAAATCAAAGGAAACTACACAAAGCATAGATTTCGATATGCATGGCATGGGCAGTATGAATTGCCAATTTGCAGATTTTATAAATAAAACTTCACAGAAAATTGTTATATGAGAGTAAGATTTAGGTCAAGCCTCAACCAAGAAGCACACCTACCAGAATGACAATATTTAACAGAAGAAACTCATTGAAATCTAGCAATAAAGAATAGCTTCAAGAACAGTCTGGAAGCTAATTCTAAGATTATAAGGGGAGAAATAATGCCACTAAAGCATCAAAGGGTTAAATAGCACCTTTCTTCGTATCCTCCAGACAAGACTCATTTTGCTGCTGCAGTTGCTGATTCTTATATTTTTCTAAGATGGCTTGCCTTCGCTTTCTGCTTTCCTCTCTGATTCTATTGAGTTCTTCCTCTTCCTGTTCAGCAAGTTTCAAGGTGATTTTTTCTTCAAAATCCTCATGTTCATCTTTGTCTCTGCACCAGTCACACCAAATATCATATACATAAGCTAATGAGAATAATAAAATACCAAACAAAGATAATTTTTGGATACAGTACCTTCTTAATTTATCTCCATCTCCTTCCAAAGAATCACTGCAAGGACCATGGGCATTTGCTTGATCAATCTTCCTTGTTCTGTCCCAATAACTTTCTGTTTCATCTCGTCTTGAGTGCTTAGAATTCTTATACCTGTCTAGATCACCACAGCTATCATTTTCTATCTCAATATTCATGCCTTTATCCTTACTTCTGTCATTTTTCCTCTCCCTGTCTCTCTCCCAGTTCCATTGGCCATCAATCTCCCTTATCCTATCTCCATCTCTGACACTAACTCTGACCCTATCCCCGCTCCTATCCCTTTCCTTCTCCCGCCTCCCACCCCTAGTCACCTCCCTATCCTGGCTCCTCTCTCGAATCTCCTCCCTTCTCCTTTCACTGTCTATATCCCTGTCCCTGCTCCTCCCTCGCTCTTTCTCCCTTCTCCTCTCACTATCCATCAGTCCAACTTTGCTCCTTTCCCTATCCCTCTCTCTGCTGCTCTCTCCTTCCCTGTCCTTTCTCCTTTCCTTATCCATCTCTCTGTCTCGGCTCCTCTCTCTCTCCTTGTCCCTTCTCCTTTCCCTTTCTCTCTCTTTGTCCCTACTTCTCTCACCCCCCTTTTCCCTTCTCCTTTCCCTGTCCATCTCTCTGTCTCTACTCCTCTCTCTATCTTTTTCCCTTCTCCATTCCCTGTCCATCATCTCCCTGTCTCTCCTCCAATCGTGCTCCTTCTCCTTTTTTAAATCTCTATCTATCTCCCGCTCCCTACTCTTTGCTCTGCTGTAACTGACACTGTGTCCCCTTTCCTCATCCCTTACCAAGTCTCCACTTCTATGTCGTTGATTCAGACTAGCATCCCCATCCTGTTCATGACGGCGTTGTCTTTTTAAAAGGGATTCCTCATCCATTATGCTCCTTGAACGAGATCTATCTCTGGCATGATCACTCGATCTTGATCTACCCCTAGTGCAATCATGATATCTCTCATCCAATGGTGAATTAGCTGATGCTTTGTACTTTCCCCCAGAGCTGTCAGAGGACAGTAACTTTCTCGAGTCATTCAATGGGCTGCCATCAGCCTCCTCCATATCCTCCAGGTAACTCTTTTTCTTGACACTTTTTTTTGGAGGGGAACCAGACTCCCTACCCCTATTCTCGTTAATATGACCTACAGAGCCAGCTTTAGAGAATGATTGCTCTTGAGGCTCAGGGCTAGAAATTCTACGCAAACCAATGCTATCAAAATTCTTATCGGTACTCTTTTCGTCACTCTTTACTACTAGATCCCCCACCCGATGAATGTATTTAATGATTCCCTACAAAACAACAGACAAAAAGTAAGCATACAAGCTCTTAAGGAATAGTTCTTAGAGTTGAAATAATTTGCAGTAGTATATGCAGCAAACATCCAGAATAAATGGATAGTACGCCATCAGATTCAACTGAAATGCCTAGGAAACACTTCTTTTGCAACTCATTCATAATGAAATTGAAGTGTAGTGCTACAAGCATGAACTTAGTTTGTACAAGACACTCAGTATGTAATCTTACAATATCTCACGAACCAAAAATTTATATTCAAAGTAATACAAATAAGAACAAGGAAGGGAAAACAGAACACACCGGATTGGAACCACCACACTGATCACCAGATTCACCAGCCTTGATATCGCCGATGGATTCCTCGTCAAGAATCTCTCCTTCCTCCACATCATCATCGTTCCGAGAACTATTCTTATCCAGCGCATGCGAAGGAGGAGAAGGAGCAATCTCATCAACGCCATCTGCGTTCTTCTTGCTTCGGTGGCGATGATGGCGGTGCCGATGGTGGCGATGCTTGTGTCGTTTGGATGATTTCTCCGACTCCTCATCATCGGATGGGGATCGACGGTGCTTGCGGCGATGCAAATCTTGAGTGTCGCTGGCCATTAGCTGCCGATTGCAAGGAATCTAGGGTTAGGGTTTGTGGTGGGATGTATTCTTTGTTCTTGGAGGTTCCTGGAAGAGCGAAAAATTTGGAAATGCTTGTAAATTTTGGTGCCTAAACGCAGTGGAATTGCGCAGTCATCCTTTTGGAATTTGCAAATTACCGGATTTGGGAGAAGGCTTGGCGGCTGCTAACTGATTTCAGAAGCCGCGTTTAACTAGATTTTCACTCCTGCTTTTCGTTTCAAACTCTTTCGGTTTTGTTTATTGTGAGAAATATTACGTGTTTATTTTATTTATTAGCTATTGATTTCCGAATTTATTGTTTTTTATTTGAAATTATTATCTTTATATCTAAAAATCACATTAAATTTTAATTAATTTAATATCCAATCATATCATAATTATATTAAAAAAAAACTCTTTTAATATTTATTTTTTATATTTAAAACATCTGAATTCAAAATCTTTTAAAATTTTTTTTTTTCTTTTTATACATTACCATGCATATCATTTCCTCATGTTTAAGAAAACCAGAGATAACGATTTCCCTCCTATTATATAAAGAGTGTTCAATTTTTATAAATTTTTAATTATTTAATCTGCTTATATATATATATTAGTAATGTTTCTCTCAAATTAATTTAGGAGAATTATATCTTTTAATAATTTGACATCACAATTATTCTAAAATTTTTAACAATTGATATAAGTGCATGATGAGAGTTTAAGAAAAACTTTCTTCTAATCATTTTCCTCATTCCAAATATGAGATTAAGAATTAAAATTTAAAATTATTTTACCGAAATTTCCTATCTAATGGTGAATTTGAGACATGTTATAGCAAATTTATTTCTGAAATTATCTTATGAAGTTGATCACATACATTGTCACCTGAATTGGTGTTTCTTGGGGGGCATGTGTTTTCTACCTATATATCCATCAAGTTTCTATATTGAATTCTCCATGAAAGGAAAAAAAACTTATGAAGATATGACAGAGCATGGACAAATGATCGTCGGCTGTTCATCTACTTGCTCATAGCTGCTGCCACCAAACGGATGAATGTCCAATATCTCGACCCTGCGATTCATCCTGTTTCTTATTTTTATGGCAATGTCTGAGGGTCTAAATCTCCCACATACGCTTAACAGGCAATGCTCCTTGTCGATCATATGTGTCTCCACTTCTTTAATGACAAGATGGAAGAAGGGTTAGCAGAATGAAATTTAAGTGCTTATTTATCAGCAACCCATATTGTTACCTTTCATATTGAGGAGGATTCTTCTTAGTTTTCTGCAACAGCCATTGCAGTCTATGTTGAGTCTCATCACCATGCACCAAACCTGATGTTGTAACAGAGAAAACAACGCCATGTTAATATGTAATCTCTGAAATTATTGAGAAATTGGAAGCGTTTAAGCAAGGTTAATGCAAATAGGAATTCAAAAGGAGAAATGATCATCAAGAAATATATATTATATTTTGTTATACTGTTACCCCTGATGACATGAGATTGGGGGATTTTGGGTAGTGAAAATTGATATGATTTCTTTCACAGAAAAACAAAGTTTGTGGAACATAAATTATGTCATGGAAACTCAGCCGCCTCATTTGGGAATCTGATTCTGCTTAGACTAAGAAAGAGGGCAGTGTTATGCCATTCTTGGTTTATTATCTCGGTTTCCTGTTTCTTATTTACAAAGGTTTCTGTTGCAGGAAAATTAAGATAACTAATAACTTTGATTTGCCTGGAAGATAAGAAAAATTAACAAAGACAAAGAAACATCCAACCATTTTTCACTGGTTTCTGTACAATGTCCACAAGTATTATTTATCTATGCATATAAGTGGACATGACAAATCCAACATATAACTTTGTCATGAAAAATTCTGTGCTATAATTTCTTGGCATGTTTTCAACTGTGGGAAGAGCGAAAAATTTTCTTAATCATGGCAATTTTGTTGAAAGGTTTCCGGTATATGGCAGGAGCTTGTTTGGAAGGTAGTTCGACAGCACCAGGGTATTGACAGGTGAGTGTCACCTTCTTCTCCAACACATGAACCAACACGGACTCTGTTTCTGCCAAGAAACTACAAAATTAGTAGTGGATCTAAATCACACAGACGCAGTTCTTAATGACAAGGAATGATTGATTCTGGGAAATGTATTGAAATGAGACATGTTTCTAAGAGAACTTAAGGGAACTTTTTATCTCTGTTACTGTTAAAACATAAAACATTCCTTAAAGGAGCTTTTGCAAAGCAAAATAGTAGATTGGATAGATTTCCTGACTTTTTGGACCTTTTACTTTATTCTGATATGTACTTTTTGGAATTTCATCACAGTAAAAAGAAGATCAATCTGAACTTTTGAAAGATCAGCACAGAAAACTCCTCATTTTGTAACCTTTATTCAGGGCAGAAATGGTACCTACCTTTCATCCTTGATATTATGTCTGCCACTCTCTTTTGACACCGTGCACATCTAATATCTGCAGATAGAACAATTTCCTGAACCTGCTTCCAAACAAGGTGATGCATCCAAATTCAGTACAAACTCTAGTCAGCGATCAAAATTAACAGAAAGAGAAGGAGAGAGAGTACAAACAAGAGGCATGGACAAGGATTCGACAGAGGCCAGACTAGATCCGGGAAGAAGAATGTTCTTTGACTCAATGAATTCAATCCCGGGAAGCTCCTCCTCAGCCTGAGCAGAAAAAGCCATGCCTTTGTCTGAACTGTACAAAGCCTTCCCAGGGAAGAAAAGGGAAGAAAATGATCTAAGAACAGCTGCAGCTGTAGTGAAAGATAAAGCTCATCTTTGAAATGCCTCAGTTGTTGGAATGAGAATCTTAAAGAAAACATGGTAAAGGTGTTGAAAAGTCTTCATGCTTCGTTGACAAAGATGCTTCATGTGCTACAGAGGTAGTCCCCACCACTGTTTTCCCAAATTTCCTTCAATAATTCCTTTTCGAGGTTGCTTATAAGACCGGAGGTTGATTAATTCCCTCACGTCATCGTGGGATTAGGTAAACGAAAGCAGGTAAACCACACAAGCTCGAAAGTTTCAGGTTCACTCTGTAGACAACGTGAAACCTTCGACCAATTAGATTTTAATTGTTCAGCAAACCAGAAAGGTAGCTACATGTAGGTCCCCAAAGAGAACCTAGTTCAGACGCCAGACTACAAGTGCATCATTTCTAGAATGTGTCACCTACACACAGTATATTTGTTGAAACGTAAGGGAAATCTTCATATCCAGAAAGCTTCAAGTCGATAGAATTGATTTGGAGTTGATCTGGCGATGTACCCTGGAGGGAAATCCTGGATAAATCAGCAAATCTTCTAGTTTCTGCAACGCCAAGCGAATGCCAGCGCGTTGATCACCTAATACAATGACGTCATAGGGAAGGAAATGGCCAGGAAATAAGGGATTAAGCTACTAAATTACAACATCAACATTAGAACCGAATGGCCCCGCCAGTGTTTGTTTAAAGTCATGCAGAATTTGGAATTTTGGATCCTCCCCTGAAAGTGGGAACCACCTGCGTTCTTTCCAATTATCGGCACAGAAAATGACATTTAGGAGCGCAGGGAAAGCCTGCCCACAATTCAAATGCATTCCCAACAACCAACTTCGCTGTTGCTGCTAACAGAAACAAATAACACCGGAGAACGCAAGATGAAATATCATACAACATGCACAAACAAGCAATTCATAATCTAGAAGATGTGACCAATTAATTAATTTTTAACAGAAATAAAAACATTGCAAGAAATTAAAATATAACTTTTTATTGTGAAAAAACCATTATACAAATTACATGAAGCAGAGATTCTTCCACAAACCTAGATAAAGGTCAGGGATCTAAAGGGTTACCCTACTGCACCCAAAATTGCTGACTGAAACTTGACTCCCAGCCCAAAGGTTAATGTTACATTTAAATACAGAAGTAATTGGATGCCATGATTTCTGTGTTAGACTACCTGCCTAATTCAGATGCCTCAGAAGAGCTGCTGCATCAAGTAGATGCACCACAATATGATATGTACCTCTGGTAAAAAAGAAGAGGCAGAAACTTGCCAACAAATATCAACAACTTGGCATCCCAAAGGGTAAGAGGATGATTCACCTAGACATAACCAAGCTTGTTAGAGGAGGCACAACTGAAGAATTGAATAGTGAGTCACCTACATATTTGCAGTTCTCATGGTCAACTTTTAAGGGAGTAGAAATCAAAGATATTTCACATGTGGCGAGAGACTCCATAGCCTTTTTTGTGCTTTTACTGTGATTATCACTGCAATTCAGCTTCTGGACAGAGAACCCACCTACACGGGTTCTCTTCCTCGATGATTTCCATTTCAACTGGGAAAGTAAATCTTTTGATAGATCCAGAACCTGCAGTGAGTTTGTTGCACCATCGTTTCTGGAATCCAAATTAGAATCATTACATCTAGGATCATCTTGCTTGATCTGTGTGCTGCCACAAATTGCAGTTTGGACAGAGTCGCAAACAAATGATTTCTCCACATCTTGACTTTTACCCATGTGAGTGAGAATGGTGTTCACTAGATCAGGCCTCTCCTTTATAAAAATCCACCCATTCCCCACCCAGTCTTGAGAATGTCTCACATCACCATGCCCAACGACTGCTTCCTGATTTTCTCCTGTTCATAACATGCAAATTAGGACTGGTAATAAAAAATGAAAACATTAGAATACTTAATAAATTACATGTGAAAAAACAGTTTCGAACCTGGAAAATAAACATGAAGTTTGTCTTCAGCAAACTTCTTAACTACAATGCCTTCCCACCATCCATCATGCCACCAAGCATCCACAACAGTTCCAACATCAACAATCAATGAAACCCTGCCCTGGTTCAGCAATGGTGAAGGTCGAACAGTTGTCCTTCCACAAACCCTGATTCCCAACTGATCAGGATTGGCAACCCTGGAAGCCAAAATCCATTCCTACAACACCAAAAAATAGTTAGTAAGATGAGTGAAAATATTCAACAATAGAAGTAAGGGTTACCATTGGTCTTAATTAAGAAAACAAAAACAAATACCTCTAACTTATTAGCTTCATCAGCTGCATCTTGAATATCTTGATATCGAACCTTCACCTTATTTTTGTGCTTCTTAATTATCAAAGCTCTAAACCAACACCCTCTAAGGCCACTATCCTGAGAGAATACTTCAACTTGAGAACCTACTTTCAAATACTGAGAAGAATTCTGCTTTGCCTCGTCAGGGGATAATGAGGGAGACCCTGGTCTCTTTTGTCTGCATACATCCATTCCTGTTTTGCAATCAATCACACTGTTACTAAGATTTTGTTCATCTGCACATGCTGCATCTACCAACCCATTCCTCTTAAGGTTATGCATGCATATATCATCATCTTTTGACAGACAACGCTTCTTCCTAGGTCTAATTAAGACATCATCATTGGTCTTCACATCTGCTTTCTGGTCATCAGCATTTCGCTGAAAAATCAAGGTACCATTCAAAGGAGACGCAGCTGACAAATATCTAACAAGATCTTGTTTCCAGTAACCCTTAACCTTGGTTATGTCGAAGGGCTTGACATAATCATTTTCAAACAGCTTGTTGCACATAAATGGCTCCAACTGAGAATGAATTGCCAAGTTTGAAAATTTCTTGAAATGCTGGGGACTGAGGACAGCAGCCAATCCATCTATGCATTCGATGCAGAGATCTTGAAGACAAAGAGAAAAGAAAATCTCTCTGTCATTAAAATTGTGAGGCAAAACAATACCAACCTCATCAATTTTGTGAAACCATCGTACCACAACCATCTTGTTTCCTCTGGAGTCCTCATACATATCTTCAAGATAAGCAACAAGCCGTTTATCTGCCTCAGCTAAGACATACACAAAATCATTAACCTGTAAAGATTTTTACAAAACTTGGATGAGCACACACACATATCAAGATTGGCTCGTTTACAAAAACTAAAACTTAAATAGGGGGAAATCTGTTAATTAAAACAATTGCACTCACTGAAATTTCAACACCATTCCGTCGGAAAGACAAATAATGATTCCGTCTTCTTCGTCCAGTCCGTGGAGAACCTAACCATGAAAATTCTCTAGTATATTTGCCCAGCTTCCTTGATTGAAGGTCCTACAAAATAGGATAACGAATATAAACATATTAATAATTCAACATAATCAAAAGAAATTTCAAAAAGAACCAAAAAAATCTATAAATTAATGATACAACTCATACCTTGAAACATTCAAGGTCCAAATTACTAGTGTATCTGGCACTAGAAAATCCACCAGCTTCTTGGGAGTGTTTAGGAGGAGATGAATCTGAAAATTGTAAAAACACAATTTAGTATAAAACAGAGCAATCAAACTTCAAAGTCAAAAACTGCAAGGTTCAAAGAAAAAAGAAAAAGAAATGCCACGTAGTGGAACTGGAAATGAATATGCAATGGAAAGAACATCGAGTGTAAAAAAAAGACCAAGACATAAACACGCAGGCACCCCGGCAAATCCACAAATGTAAAAAATCAAGTTATAAAGATGGGGTACCTCGGCAGGTCATTCAACAATCAATTACAGGTAGCAGAACAGATAAAGAAAATTTAAAGACAATATTTTTCCAACTAGAAACATATATATTTGGCTATGAAAGATCATAACCTAGATAATTCAGGGCATAAGGATGGCCACTTCTCAGCGAGCTCTTTAAAATTGAAATAGCAATCCTGCAGCCCAGATCACAGTCAGTAAATCTTACCATGAGCATGTAAAATGCTATGATGTTGAAGGCTAGCATAGGATCTCACGCATATAGCCAAAATCATACGAGAAACCCATAAAAATTTGTTGGAGCCATCCAATATTGAAAATAATGAATAAAATAGATCCTCCAAAATAAATAAAAAAATAAAAAAAACGAACCCTCCTAGAACTCATGGATTGGATATGTATAACAGAAGGCTAGCAAGATCCAATCACCGACTTGAAATTGAAAAACAGCTAGGGAAGAAATTCATCAATTTCGGACGGTAGGGGGGGGGTCCCCTTAGATAGAATAGGAAGAACTGGCTGAAAATTTTGATGACTTTGGCTATTAGCGCTCAGATCTAACAAAACCCTAACAGACAAACCCTCACCAAATCCCTACCATCCCCAACATTCCAAAAACTAAAACTTGATGAAGAACAGATTTTTTTTTTTTTTTGGATCGGCGTGAAAAGCAGAATTATTACCTGAAACAACTGAGTTGAGCCAATCAATGACCTCCCTACGGGACCTGAGCTTCCCAAGGGCCATCCAAGAAGCGAAAAGAGGGGCGTTTCTAATAGCGAATCGATACCTCATATGCCTCAAGCTCTTTTCTTTGCCTATTATCACCAGATCTGAGCCTCCATCTTTCCTATTCAAATAATAACGAACCTCCCTCCAGCCTTTGTCGCACGAAACATTCACCTCGTCCCAGCTATCATAAGACGCCACTTCCGACAACGGCGACGACGACGGTGCCACTCTCTCCATATCCTAAAAAGGAAGAAGATTTGGTTGGGTCTGGAATCAAGAAAATGAAAAAGAAAGAGATTTTGAATGAACGAATCCGGGGGTTGCAGAGATGCGGGCGGGACTTTTGTGAGGGAAATATGGGAGAGAAAGAGAGGGAAGGGGAACGCGGAAGATGAATCTTATTTATGAAAAATAAGAAGGGCGGTGGAGTAATATGATAGGGTTTCGAGATTGGGGATTTTGGATGATGAACGGCTCTGATCGCGTCTGTGGCGATGATTCGCAGGAAGCTCGTAGGAAATTGCGGGGGCTTACCATGTGGGGATTTTTGAGTTCTGAAAATGCCCTCAAAAATGTTTGGATTTTACTCGGCGCCTATCTGTCACGTATGGACGATGTCGTTTAATGGGTTGGTGACAAGACACAAGTTGGAGGGAAGGAAAGTGGAGCCCGCAATTGGCGGTGTAGATAGTGAAGACTCGGTCCGCCTGATTGCCAACTGTCGTTTTTGCAGTATTTGTCCCTGATTTCGAAATTTTTAAAAAATTTTATGATTGAAGAAT
>BPVZ01000004.1:2073961-2101646 GCA_020521535.1 Rubroshorea leprosula | reverse complement strand
AGCATGTGGTTTGATTTATAAATTTATTAATATATTTTTAATAAAATAATATAATAAATAATTTTATTACAAATATTTTAATAAATTTATAAGTTGAGTTGTATTTTAGTATGTAACTTAAACTATAGAATATGAATTTTATAAAATTTTTGATGTTTTCTCTTCATTTACTTATCTTAATATTACTTCTATAATGGAAATAATTCATCAATAATTTATCAATAATAAAAAAACTCATAACGATGATGTGATAAACTGATAATAGATTTTATTGATTTCATTTAATTTATAAAACAAGAGTTTGTAAATTATTTTGATGTTATATGACTACTTTTAACAAAAATAATAATTATTAAATTATTTAATTTGTTTAAGATATTATGTGACTATTGTGTGGATGGTTATTGCTAAGAAACATCGTCCATGCTATAAGATGTAAATAATATTGATACTTTTGTCACAATTTTGCATCCCATCACAAACTCCCACTACAAAAAATTTCTTGTATTGAGAAATATTAAAATACCCAATTTTAAAAAATGAAAAGAAAAGAAAAGAATCAGAAAAAATAAGAATGAGGAGGAAAAATTAAAGGATAAAATTGAGAAAACAAATAAACTTCATCATAAATTAAAAAAAGAAACCTAATTAGCGGATTTGTCCTGCGATACATCCACAGTGAGGTTACTGGGTTAGTTCTCAACCTCCAACCAACTCCGCCTCGTCTTCTCCGCCCAACTCCTCCTTCTCCTTCTATTTCCCTCCATTAACTAGTTTCTCAATCGCCTCTCACCGCATTCTGCCAAATCCTCTGATCGACGGCAATGGCGTCTCAATTCCTCTCGAATGCCACAGTCTCTTCCCCCTTCTCTTCTTCCCGTCCTCGCCTTTCCCCTTTCGTTTTTTCTCGGCTCCCTTCTAAGCCCCTCCCTAAGCGTGTTTTCATTGTCCGATCCAAGATCAGGGAGATATTCATGCCTGCCCTCAGTTCCACCATGACTGAGGGCAAGATTGTGTCCTGGATCAAATCCGAGGGTGACAAGCTCTCCAAAGGGGAAAGTGTTGTTGTAGTCGAATCTGACAAGGCCGACATGGATGTGGAGACCTTTTATGATGGCATTCTTGCTGCTATTGTTGTCGGAGAAGGTGAGACTGCCCCTGTTGGCGCCCCCATTGGCATTCTCGCTGAGACTGAGGAAGATATTGCTGAGGCTAAGGCCAGAGCCGGGTCGAAATCTGCTGCTGCTGCTGCTATTGCTCCCAGTCCCGCTCCTCCTACCTCCAATCCCGCACCCCCAATTTCTCAGCTAAAGCCCGCGCCTGCTCCTGCTGTACCTGTTGCGGAAGGGCCGAGGAAGACAGTTGCGACACCATACGCGAAGAAGCTAGCGAAGCAGCACAAGGTGGATATCGCCTCCTTGGTTGGAACGGGGCCGTTCGGGAGGATTTCACCGGCAGACGTGGAGGCTGCAGCTGGGATTACGCCTTCCAAGACTAATGTGGAACCTGTTGTAGTTGCGCAACCGACTGCCCCACCAAAAGCAGCTGCTGCTGCTTCTGCGCCAAGTAGTTTGCCTCCTCCAGTTCCGGGCTCTACTGTTGTTCCATTTACCACGATGCAGGCGGCTGTTTCCAAGAATATGGTGGACAGTCTTTCAGTACCAACATTTCGCGTTGGATATCCAGTGACGACAGATGCCCTTGATGCCTTGTATGAGAAGGTGCATTCAGTGAATTCTTTAATTTGATTGCCTTAATAACTGTGTTTCTATAGACAGAGTGGTTGAATACATTGGTCTCATTTTATAGGTGAAGCCGAAGGGAGTGACAATGACTGCTTTGTTAGCCAAGGCAGCAGCAATGGCACTTGTTCAGCACCCTGTTGTAAATGCAAGCTGTAAAGATGGAAAGAGTTTCACTTACAATAGTAATATCAACATTGCAGTTGCTGTGGCAATCAATGGGGGCTTGATTACCCCTGTTCTTCAGGATGCAGATAAGGTTGCATTTTTTTTTCCGTGTCAATCATGGGAACTAGTTGTTGGTGATAGATGATTTTAGTAACTATAGTTTTCTCTGCACAGTTGGACTTGTATTTGCTGTCACAAAAATGGAAAGAGCTAGTGGAGAAAGCCCGGGCCAAACAGCTTCAGCCCCAAGAGTACAATTCAGGTTTTTACTCGTAAATGAAATTGTATTTTCCAATTCTCTTAATGCTTTTGATATGCGATTGAAATATAAGGTGCACTTGACAGGATTTTATAACTGTAAGTTGTACCTCAATTAATTGCAGGCACTTTCACTCTATCTAATTTGGGCATGTTTGGGGTAGACAGATTTGATGCCATTCTTCCTCCTGGACAGGTGAGCAGCTACTGATAGCCTTTGGACTTTTACTAGTTTAGTAGATGTCTTTGCATCTTAGTGCTGATTGCTGTTTTATGATTTGTTCGATGATGATCAGGGGGCTATCATGGCTGTTGGAGCATCAAAGCCTACTGTTGTTGCTGATGCAGATGGATTCTTCACCGTGAGAAATAAAATGCTGGTGAGTCCAATTTCTATCTTGATATTGTTGGTTTGATTTTCTCAATCCAAACACTTGTTTTATAGAAGGGGAAAGTGTAGCTGATTGCTCATCCATAATCTTTTTGAATTACAAAAGATAAGAACTTGCGAGCATATTGTTGAATTCCGTGATCTATAACTTGCAAATGTATTGAATAAAGTCAAGCTTTTGAGTTCATCTGGGTGCTATAAGGAATTGATAGACTAACTGTCTATTTCATGGGAGATTGCACATATAAGTTGTTTTAGTTTGTAGCGTACCATGCGATATAAAAACTTTTGAGGACGCCACTAGAAAGTAGGATCCAAGCAGCATTTCTTTGGGTGATATGTTTCAGTTGAGCAATTGCATTCTCCTTTGGTGATGAGAACTTTGTAATTTAGTGGAAACACGTAGAAGTAACAAACAAAATTAAGAAAGGAGATAATTTCTTTTTAGGTGTGAGTACATGTCTTTCTAATTTATGTAATTTACTGTTTCTTTCCCAAGAGTAGTTAGAGTGGAGATTGCCTTTTGGCATGTGAATAAGCCAGAGTGCCTGCCCTGTGACACATGCCCATCAAATTGTCTATTAGCTTCAGGAAAAGTTTAAGGAAAAGCAAATTATGGCAGGGCTACCTTTAAAAATTTGCTGTCTAGCAGCCACAAGTTTCAAGAATACTTTGTAGCATGCAAACATTGCTTTCCATGATAATTATTGTTGGTGACTCTGTTTTTAGATTTGTTGCACATGATATCCCCTAGTGAAAATGGCTTTGGAATTTTTGAGTATCAAAACATCTTTGCCTCAGTCAAAACTGTATTCCATTCTTCTCTATGGAGAGAACATGAAGGGTGACTAGCCAAATCTTTATCTGCACCTTGCCAATGTGGATGTTACAACCTATTGTTTGGGAGTAAAAGAAATCTCATGCTAGTTTTGCTGTCATAGGTCCCTTCTGAGTTCTGGTGTATGTGTCATATTTCCTGCATTTGATATGGTCCCTTTTTTGTTTGTGATTTAGACTCTAAGCTCATCAATCTAAATATTTCTATGAAACTCCTTAAATCATTGGGCATGTAATTCTTTTCTTCAGGTGAATGTAACAGCTGATCACCGTATTGTCTATGGTGCTGACTTGGCTGCCTTCCTCCAGACCTTCTCAAAGATTGTTGAGAACCCAGAAACCCTGACTTTGTAGATGATGCTCAGGTTTCTATGCAAAGTAGTTAACACTGTGCGTGCCCTCTAATATGGTTGCAAGAAGAGATTATAGAGTCTATTTGAATGGATTTACATAGGAGCCTGAATTTTTTTATAGTAGACCCTCATGTTGTATTTCTTTTTTTTCTTTTTCTTTTTTTTTTAAATTAAACCTGAAAAAGAGTGTTGTGTATTCCATTTTGTTTTGCTTTATTAAGACTGGGAAAGAGGGAATAAAAACTTCTTGAACAATTTTTTTTTTCAGAATGAAAATTTTCTTTCGGAAGAAATTCTGCCAGTGAAAATTCTTACTTGAGTTTTAGGTATATTGGCAGTTTGTCCACAATCTTCAGTACTGATGGAGGACATAAAACTCAGCTTCAGGAATTTCTTAAATCTTTCTAACAAGGCATGATTAAACATCTCTAATGGAAAAGGCATAGAGTAATAAAAGAGGAGAGCCACAGAAGAATAGGATGTACAAGGCAATCGAATTAATAGTGAAGAATTCCTTTTTGAGTGAACTGTTTATGTGCAAATCACCTGAAGCTGAGGTCTCTGGTGTATATTGGTTGACTGGTTGTCCTGCTACCTCTCCTCACAAATTCTTAGCAGCAACCCAAAGCTGATTTAACACGACTACTTGGTTGCAGGAGGCATAATAAACAGGTAAGAAAGGGAATTTTTCTCAGTGGCTACTGCTGTAGGATGTAAGATGTGCTGCATGCAGATTCAAAGACTATAACAACTTTCCTTGGATGTGAGACATATAACGGCCAGGGTATTGTAACTGTTGCGTCTCAAGTCTCAGGTAAAGAGATCCCTGCATTTTCTAGCATTCCCTATAGCAAAATAAACGTCACCAATCCAAGCTGATCTTTCTTGAGGCATGAAGTTGGTCAATGTAGTCTCCAACTACAGGTGAAGTGTTGATGTATCTTCTCATTTTCTTCTCTGCTGCATGATCTGCATCAATTTCAAATTCACCAGTTTGTTCTACAAAATGATTATGTTACCTCTCACGTCTTATTATGTTCTTCAAAATGATTCAAACTCACCGGTTTCGTTTAGCCTCAGCAAAAGTTGATCCCTAGATGGAATGGTGCACATTCCAGCATAAACTGCAGTTCTGAGAGCCCAACAGTGGTATGAGCACAAACTTGCCCATAAGCTGTTGAAGCCGCGTCCTCGTCCTTTAAAGAGAGTTTACTAAATATGACAAAATGGAAAACATTATATCAAAATTTTTTTTTAAAAAATCTTTGAACTAAATTCCAAATGTTGTTGAAACAATATTTTTCTTCAAGTAGCAAGGGCATCCGGACTCGGGGCTGGAGAGGAATGAGAACCGGGATATTCAAGATGCCACTACAAAATCATTTCTCTAATAATTACGCAGGTAATGAATGTAAGGCAACAATTCTTCATCTTCCAGGGTCAGCAGCACTACTTGGAAAAAGGAAAACTTCAAAAAATGCAATATAAGGTGAAATAACATATTCATTTGCCAAAAATTCTTCAAACAAAGCCCTGATAAGGTCAGGACTGTGTCTAACCCGACAGATTACGTGAACGACTCCCTGGTGTTTTCGCTGTGTCATTTGCAACATCCTCATCATGTATATTTTCCAAATTTTCGAATCCCTTTTATGCTTCCAGGAGATCACGTTCCTGAATCAATGTATCATCCAAATGCAATATATATAATCTGAAAAGTGGCGTCGAAAATACAAACCTAGAATTTAATATTAGCAAATAACAAAGGTAAATTAGAATTTTGATGCATCAAAATTTGATCCTTAAAACTTGCTCCCATCAAAACCATGAATCAAGAAATCAAGAAAATGAAGGCAAAACGGGCAATGAACCTTGGTCACAAACCCCGCTCGGCGAATTTGAAAGCGAAGCCGAGGCAGCTGAAGAGAATGGAGACTAAAGAACAAGCTTCACAAAAGGTGTCCAGTCGGAATTCTGGGCCCTTCCTCTGCGATATCAGGAACTTGCAGAGCTCCTCAAACGCATTGGCGATAGACGAAAGAAAACGTCGTCCTCATTTGAGCATCCTGAAATAAAGATTGTTCCTCGTCCAAAGAAACTCAGAAATTGAAGAGGGAGAAGAGAAATGAGAGTTTTCGTGTTGAACCACAATGTGTGGATTGAATAATGCAAAGTTGTTACTAGAAACGCGCTCTGCCTAAAGATCCGTAGCCTGGAAAAATCCTCTCTTTTTCTATGATTCCCACACAACAGAGGAATTTTGGTCTGTCTTAATTCTAGTTAGTATATATTGTAAATAAAATACTATTTTATTATTTTTTTAACATTAAATGATAATTTATATAATATAAAATAATTATCTTTTTTACAAGTTCATCCTCTTTGTGTTCATAGATATAAATTTAAAAATTTTAATATAAAAATTTAAAATTTTAATTATTGAATCATCTTCTAAAATATTATTTTATTAATTATTATTGTATATAATAAGCATCACTATTATGTTATATTTCTCCATTTTCATTGCAAAATCAAATATAGGTAACAAACACACTTGACTTTTCTAGCTAAGTGCCTTTTGGACTACTTTGGAGGTGCATTTCTCCTCTCCCCATGGTGGGTTCGAAACCCATCCTTATCAACTTGGTAAAAAAAAAATATAGGTAACAAACATCACATGTATTCAACTTAATTAAATTCATGAGCTTTTATTTCTACTTAAAAAGGAAATTGCTACTACCTCGTAAGTTCGCAAAAAGGATTGCTTGATGTGCACTACAATTGAAAAATGTTACGATTGGAAAAAGGTAGAGTGAGAGATTGCATTCATTACAAGCTACTTTTGCATGCTTACATAGTATTTCCTGATACAGATCTCCTTGGACATCTCTACAATGTCCACTACGTAATCCACCATACTAGGGAAGATTACTCTGATACAGCCAAAAAGAAAGAGGAGGAATTATTTTCAGTCTCAGTGCAATAAACTAAACCTTGCTCACAAGCTCTACTGATCCATCTTCTTCAGATTCACTCTCTTTATTATGAATCTGAATGGGCTTATAAGTGTATTTCTTTGCACAAAAAAGGTAGTAAATAAGATTAAAAACCTGCAAGCAAGTAATCAACCAATAAAAATACTCCAACTTCCCCTTGTTTAGGTTATCGTTCGGCAGCCAATTCGCTCCGTCTTGGCCGGCGCTGAACTTGTGCACCAAGGAAACCAGGAAGGTGCTCACGTAATTTCCGACGGAGATCGCAGTCCAAAACAGAGCGGTGGCTGTACTCCTCATGCTCTCCGGTGACTGGTCGTAGAAAAATTCCAACTGACCGATGGACATGAATGCTTCCGCAATTCCATGTAGGCTGTATTGTGGGACTAGCCAAAACACTGAAATGGGTATGATAGAATGGACCTTGTCTTGAAGCCCATGGGCCAAAGCTGCTTGTTTCCGCTTCACTTCAGCGAAGCCCGAGACTAGAGTGGCTATGATTGAAATAACAAAGCCTATCCCCATCCGCTGCAAGAAGGTGATGCCGCGGTCGAGGCCAGTGAACCGGCGGGCGACGGGGATGAAAATGCGGTCGTAGATGGCGATGGTAAAGAGCATGGAGACCATGGTGAAGACGGACATGGAGCCGGCAGGGATCTCGAAGGACTTGGTGAGGTGTCGGTCCATGGTCTTTGCTTGTTGGAGGGAGAATGTGTTTTGTTGTGCATAGGCTGTGATGAGGAGTATTCCGGCCGCCCATATTGGTCCCATCCTGATCACGGACTTCAGTTCTTCAACTCGATGAACTGTGTTTAGTCTCCAAGGATTAGGAGATTTTACATTGTCTTCTTCAGTCACCATTGCTGCCTTGTCAAGAAATCTGCATGTTATTACATAGCATTAAACATATTGAACAGGGTATCCAGTACTTGGTACAAAACATCATAGTTTTATTTTTATTTTTATTTTTTTTCAAGTTGTACAATAAAATAACCTCTTCACCACTTCCAGTCAGTATGTTGTACAATTCAAACTCATAGAAGCTAAGCTCAAGATGTAATCTTTTAGATTGCAGGCGATCAACAAGTGAATGTGTTCGCACCTGGGCCTAGAGGCCCACTGGCATTAGCCAGTTTGTTAGGTGCATTTCCCCCTCCTCTGGACGGGTTTCGAACCCGCCCCGTGTCAAAATGTTCAAAAAAAAAAAAAAAACAAGTGAATGTGTTCACATTGTCTTGTTGGGTCAATTTGGGTAGGGTGTGTTCTAAATTTCCAGTAAGACACTAATAAGTTTTTGTTGTTTTGCTTAGAGGCAACTATAGATGGTGGAAACGGATCAGTTAGTAGTTATGTTCAAGAAAATCATCTTTGGTCTTTATATATGGTCTCTACTCCAATTATTGTAATTATATACATAATTAATCAATTTTGTTACTTGCAGTTTTCATATCCTTTTTTATATTTATTTTTCAAATAAAAATGTTATAATTGTAATGTCATTTAGAATTACAAATTTATAATTATAAATTATGACATGTTATTAAATAAATTAATGCATATAATATTATGTACGGATATACTTGAATGAAAAAAATCAACTATATAACCACATAACATATTCTAAACTTACAATATCACAAATAATATTGTCATTATAGCAATTTTGTTTTTCAAACTTTATAATTATTATTAAAAGAAATCTAATGACTAATTATAACCTTGATAATTGACTGTTGTAAAAAAAAAAAAATTGGAGAAAACCATTCCTTATCAGTTTCAGACCATCAACTGGTGCCACTTGTTAGAGAAATAAAGAAGAAAACTTACTTTAATTGTTCGGTGTGGACAAGCTTTCCTTTCAAAGAAATGGAAGCATCCAGCTCCTCGTTCCGGTACAGCACCTCAGGATCCGTAACGGTCAATTTCCTCTTCTTAAAAGCTGCCACCGCCACCTGCAGCAGCCGGGTGAACGGACTTCCGGCGGGATTCAGGTGCCGGTAAAGTGGGTACCCAAAAACAAATGCAATAATTGAGAAGAACATTGCAATAGTAGGAATTCCAAGGCCCCATCCCCATCCAACATTATCTTGGATATAAACTATCACCGTTACGGCCACCAGGATTGATACCCCCATACAAAAATAGTACCAATTGAAATATTTCCATGTCCGGTTTGCTTGTTTTGGATCTGCTTCGTCGAACTGGTCCGCCCCAAATGCCGCCACACAGGGTCGAATCCCGCCCGCCCCTAAGGCACCCAGGAGGAGAGATGTATATAGGATTGCTGCCTGTCCGGTATTGGCTTCTTTGCACACTTGGTCACCGTCACATGGAGGCGGCCGTAGTTGTGGGACTATTGCAGATATGGTTAAGGATGTCATTCCCTGAATTAAAACCAATTAATTTGATCTTTGATTAGGAACAAGTTAATTATGTTACGTACCATTTTCAGTTGCTTGGGTACGAAGATTCTTGAAAGCAACTCAAATATTTGACGCATCACAGGAAAAGAAAAACATAGAAACAGAGTAAAGGGGAAAATAGAGTTTCTTACAACTTGATATATGATGGAAGCAATAGTTACGGTCCAGAAACGTCCGGCGAATGAATCGGCAATGAAAGCACCGAGCAACGGCGTCAGGCTGGCCGTGCCATTGAAGTTGGTTAGAGTGTTGGCTGCTTTGGTCAAGGGCATGTGTAGCTGCGTTATTAAGTAGCTAATCATATTAGCAGCAAAACCAACCACAGCTAATTTCTCACAGGCCTCATTCGCTGAAAATTGGCACCAACAAACAATGAATTAAACCCAGTACTATATATCCCAAGATGAAGAAAATAATAGTTAGATTGTCAAATAATTAGCACAAAACTAAGCTTACCAAAGATGAATGGCATGGTGACCAATCCTCCTTTTTGTTTTTTTGGAAGGTTGATTTTGTTGTCCTCCATCTTTTCCGAGTTCTTTGATGCCTGAAATTAGGTTCTAGAGAAGGCTATTTATAGAGGTATACCAATTGCTGTAACTTTGTTGAGTTTTTAATATAGGGCCAGACAAGGACTTGGAAATTTTGATATTCTGCCAGTAAAGTTTTCTCTGCAATAGTATGTGTCATTATTTCAGTTGAGAGTGAGTGGAGCTTACCTCAATCCAAGCATACCACCAACCTTAGTGAGATTTACATAGTACTATTTATAAATTCGCCTATCTATAAAGAACTACTAACAGAAAGATTTGAATTTAGGAACACAATTGAAGAGTTTAAAGCTTATTACCTCAGGAAACTGTAGTGGATAATAATTTGTATTATTATCATTATTATTATTATTATTATTTTTAAAATTGGCAATGAAATTTGTATTATTGATTGTATGTTGCGGACATGTGATCCTTGTTTTGTTGTGAACCAAGGGCAATGGACGGGTAGTTGGATACTTGACTAGAATTTTCTCACTAATTATTTTGAAGGAAAAAAAAAAAAAACAGTGATGTTAAAGAAATTAGAGATAAATATCATATACAAATGCTGCCATGTTTTGGTGGAATATGACACATATACGGAGATCCGTGATTTCTTAAAAAAGACAAATAGTCAAAAGGAAAGGAATGGATTAGGATGCAACATAAGATGACAGAAGGGTTCTTCTCTTCAATTTCTTTTAGCTTATGGGTTTTCAGATCTTTAATTTGTTGAAATGTGGTTAAAATCCAAATTAAATGAAATTCAACGCTCTTAAATAGTGCTTCAAATGATTAAAAATTAAAAACTAAATTAAAAATTTAAAGTTTAAAATGTAAAACATGCGAGAGAAATTAAAAGAAAAAAAAATTATTACTTATTATATAACATATTATCTAATGAAAAAAAAAAATTGAACCATAGTCAGAACTTGCAAATTACAAGTTTGGGCATGCTCCTCCCATGATGGCTCTTTTAAAATACAAAATTACGGGTCTTAAGAGACAAAATATACAACACTTCATGGTAACATGCATTATTTTAATTAATCAACATGTAGTAAAATGCAGATTGAATGATAGATTATTGATGTCAGCTTCTACATTATTTTTTTCTTTTCTGAGTGTGATAGATGTTTCCTCTTTTTTATATAATTTTATACCCCTTTTGCATGAAAAACACAAAAAGTTATTTTCAAGAACATCCATAGAATACTTTCGTTTTCGTCAATATAAAAAGTTATGTGACACTACGCTACATTTATCTTCTAGAAGGTTTGCAAAAGGTTGGGGGAATAACTTAATATTTACCCTTTAAATAAATAGTGGTAGGTTAAAACTTAAGAGAGGTATAAAGACCACTATCAAAATCACAATGTTCTTGGACCTAAAATAAATGTCTGGCTATAATTTTTTAATAAAAAATGATTAATATACATTTAATTTAATATTTTTTTTGATATTTGTTTCGCTTTAATTATTTAAATATAATATAAATACAATTGATTTAATCAATTCTTATATCTTATATATATAACTATATTTTTAAGTTTATATACTTTTAATTTTAAGTTAAAAATAATAATTTTTTAATAAATATACTATGGAGTATGTTGAATTGAAGTGTATACTTATCTATATATATATATTTTTTTTAACATAAATTTCCTTTTCTCCTCTGGTAAAAAGAGAGAATAGCATTGCAAAATAAGATTAAGTCCCGGGGTAGCAAACCCCTACAATCTCAGCTAAGCAAGCATATTCATATCATTCAAGCAATCACACAACAGCAAAATTAGAAGGGGAGTGGGGATCCTTCTCGGTAATCGCATCAATATACCTGTTTCTTTTCTAAGGATGTGCTTGATACGAACTAGGGGAATTATGTTCAAGAGGACCCTGCAATCCAATATCAAAGCATGCACTATGAGGATGATGAGGATTGTGACAACCAGTGAGATAGTTATAAGCAAGCTGGCAATCACTTTCACAGTGGAAGAGCCAGGATTTGTTGAGAGGGGGCCAAATTTTTTAAAAAGGAAAATGAGGGAAGGAAGCTCTAATAGTGTTTACTAGCTAAGGATCAAAACAAAATCTATAAAGGTTTTTTTTTTTTTTTGGGGGGGGGGGTGTAATTAGTGAGCTTTTTCTAGTTGCCTTTGTGTCCCAAAAAAACTCAAAATATCAATTAAAAAATGGAAAAAAGATTTAATATTTTTGTAATAGTAAATCACATCAAATGACAAAAAGGGAAAAAAAATTAGGTTTAATCACTCAATAGTTTATTTTAGATTAAGGGTAAAGATTTTATCATTGACTTTGTAAAAAATGGATTCATTGAAAGATACAGTTGAATATTTTAAATTGATTTTAAGCCCAGTAAAGAGAGGAATTTAGGGTTTTCCCAACAAATAAAGAAAAAGGAAGAGAGGAAAGAGGAGATGTATTAGAAATTTATAGATCTTTTTTGTCAAAATTTTGTCAAAAATTTAGAAAATTTTTTACTAACCATGAAGTTTAGAGATTAAAAAGTATTTTTTATGTTTAATAAATTCAATAATTACCATGCCAACATTGAGTTTAATATTTTTTTTTTCTGATCAACCAAATAATTTTTTTAATTAATTTAGACTACAATGGGTACTCTAACTCGCATTTACACCACTCCTTTCATCCATATCAAAATCCCAATCATCATTTACAAAAATAGGAAACAAAACTAAGCTTCACATACAGTTGGGAATTGGCACCAACCACTGTAACTAAACACAACAAATTTATATTTCCATTTTATCCAATTAAAAGTTTTTTTTTTTTTTACTAACTTTTTAGTATCCAAAAGTCACGTTGGGTTTTGACTAATCCGAAATTGAGTTGCTTTGGATCTTATAAGGGGAAAGTTTTTTCAACTCCTATTTCTCCATTTACAAGACTTGAACTTGAAACCTTACTTAAGGGGAACCGATCTCCTTCCACTCGGAACAATAGATTGTTGATCCAACCAAAAGTCTTTGTCAACACTAAATCAAATATATCTCTTTCATTCTAGGAAAGGTTGTTAAACACAATGCCATTACATAATACCAAATAGCCCAAGCAGTTGTAAAAATAGAAAGCACCTAGCAACTTCAAGACTTCATGCTAGGCTTAAGTGAACAAAGTTGCATAAGGAGGAAAGGGGCATTACCAATAGGAGAAAAAGGAATTCCCCACCAATTGCAAAACTGGGTCTAGATGTTTTGGGAGTATCGGCACAAAGCAAAAATGTTATTATTATCTTCCACACTAACACCATAGAGAACATATTTTGGGTTGGACAATAGATGAATACCACAACTAATGAGGTTGTCCTTAGTGGGAAGCCTATTCAAGAAAAGATGCCATGCAAAGACACTTATTTTTGATGGCATAAACTGACTCAAAATAACCTTGCAACGGTTTTCATCAAGACACCAAGGGAAGTCATCAAGAAATTTGTAAGCTTGCTTGGGGGAATAACCTATTGTGCAGTGCTTCGAAATGAACTTATCAGATCTTCCTTTTGATAAAGTAATATTTTGGAGATAGTCTTCAAGCCTCTCAAGGTCATCCAGTTCTCTATCAAAGGGAGATTTGTGCCACTGAAGAGCCCACCTAGCTGCATTAATCAACTTCAAGTCAACAACCAAAGCATCCTTGCTCAAAGTAAGGCAAAAAAGGTAGGGGGAAGAAAGCATAAATGGAGAGCTGCCCACCCAAACATCCTTCCAAAATCTAGTGTTTGAGCCTTCACCAAGCTTACGAATAAAGCCATCATCAAAGCACACAAAAGCCCTATCGTAATCCCTACCAATAGATAAGATATCCTTCCAAAAGGGAGAGAAGCTCAAAGAAGTAGTGTTAGAAATAGAAATAGAAGAAACTCTATTGTGATATTTTCTAACAATAACTTTTTTCCATAATTTCTCATTTTCTTCAGCATCATAAAATTTACTCGAACATTTTCTTAGCAAAGTAAAATTCCTAATAGAAAGATTTTGAATGCCAAGCCCTCCCTTTGATTTATCAAGGCAAACTCTCCTCCAATTAACTCAAGCAATCTTATTACAGTCGTTTTGAACCCCTCACATTGAGTTTAAATTTTAGTATTGAAACTAATATAATAACCAAGTATCATTTTTTTGATCAACTAATAATGATTTTTATCACAAAGGTTAGGAATATGAGTTGAAACAAAATAAAGATTTTGAAAAAAATTGTCTTATATTAAAAAGATTGATGACTAGTGATAAAATTTTTTATTTAAATTTTCAAGGTTTAGGGTTTAGGCCCCTGGTCTACACACTTAGGTCCACCCCTTCACTTTCAATAACCACTTTCAGAAAATGGTTAGTGAATATAATAGTAAGACTATCCCAAATGGGCCATAGCTCTGCTGCCAAAGCAATGGTGATGCCTCTATTACGCACGAAGCCAAGAGTCCAGACGATCGTTGTGGTTTCTAAATAACCCTCCGCGCACGTCCTGGATGAGTGGATGACCAAGATTACTCACAGAGAACTATTTGTGTATTTTTTTTTTTTAGAAAAAGGTGATCACATAATTACAAATACATATTTAAAGGATGAAAGATTATTGTTAATAGTTAAACTTGAAGTCCAAATTAAAAGTCACATCATTAAACCCTTACCACTAGCTACAAAACATGGTTGGTGAGAACCATTTGTATTGAATTTAATTCAATCTGGCATTTCTCGTGTCGTGACCCAGTGGTCACTTGCTGCCCCAAAGGGCAACTTGTGGTTTGCACTCTCAAGTCTCAAGTTCAATACTCCCATTAACACCTCTAACATACTAACTTCTAACTATTGTCCTTATAAAAAAAAAAAATTCAATCGGGCCAGGGGCTCCCATTATATTGATTTTCTATTTATTGCAAGAAAGTTCTTTCCTTGAATGTATCTTCCAATAATTGTTTGCCAAATTGGAGGGTACAAACGAGATACTTTTTCAATTGCTGCAAGTTGGATCAAGATGAATCAGCAAGCCAAGAAACCACAAGCAAAAGCAAATTTTCCACAGAAATTCCTAAAAGACTGAGATATGATACCAAATACCAATTAAATAATAGATTAATAGTGCATTTTTATACTTTAACTAGCCATGGAGCTCTCAGACAATATTAAAATAATGTTGGATATCTTACAACATATATTGACTCTTTTAAGATTAGACATATCTATCCCCAATTCCCTCTCTCATAAACCTAACAGGAAAAATCTTTATCATTATTATTATTATTATTTTTAGCTAATAAAGGTTTGATTCCAATTAACACGGGGAGAAAATTTTTCACACATTTGAGTTTTGCACTTCGGTGCGTATGTCTCGTTCTTGACCTAACAGATAAAGTGATCCCATGGGTTTGGTTAACAGTAAAAAAATTAATGCTCATATTTTCCTCTTGAATAATTTAGAAATACACATACTAAAATTTATCTAATGTTTTTTCTTTATTCAAGTACTATTAATTTAGAACCCTAAGTGTTCAATTTATTAGTAAGTAAATAGTATCTCATAGATGAGATTCAAGATTTGAGTTTTGATATCAACAATTAAAAAAATTAATTTTTTTTTTTAAATGCAACAGGTTGATGTAAAGGATGCATTTTTTAAACTGTCTAAAAAGAATAATTTAGAAATATATAAAAATTAATTTAAAAATGTTTTTACTGTGAGTACCAAAAAGAGTAAAAAGAAAATGCACTACTAATTTAGTTGATGAAGCTCACCTTATCTAAAAAGCTCGAGTCTTATCAACACGACTTAGAAAGATAACCACCAAGTCACGAATGTGCTACTAAATTGGTCCATTTAACTTAATAAAAGCCATAAAGCATAGAAATGATAGTATGATTGCACAGAAATGACTCCATAATCTCCAACTTTTGGGTTGTGACATTCACTGTGCGTTAGATGCATGACAGGTCCATAAAGAAAAATGTCTCAAAGTACTAGAATAAAAGTTCGATGTTTTTCAATTCAGGCTAACAAAATTTAATAGAAAAAATGAAAACACATTTCTGGTTAGAACAGAACGGCAGGCACTAGTAGGTATAATGGGTTCAACGATCAGTTTAGTGGAGCATTTCATCGAACAGATGATAGGCAACGCATAAACAAGAACTCAAGAAGCAAATGACGGGGAAGTTGAAGTGTTGCAGACGCACAGGTTGAGGTTTTCCCGTCTTCTATTCCTCTAATATGCTCTGCCTTTTGTGGACTTGACGTGAGAAGTAATGTAAGCCATTCAATCTAACTCAAGATATATGAAGTTTGGAATTCCCATTTCCATATCAAATCATGGGATGATGGGGTTTTGATCATTAGAATGAATTAACCTTTAGATAAGTATGTATGATCGTGTCCTTGTACAGTTTTCAATGTAGCAGTCACTGAAAGTGGACTACTGGGTCCCCTCCCGACCACGTTTTCCCCCAACTTCTCTTCTCTTAGTCCTAATCCTCGTGATTTGTTTTGTTTCAACCAGAGACGCATCAAGGAAATCGTGACTGTTTCAATAAGCAAACAAAGTTTCTCCATTCTCTTTCTGCCTCCATTTTATATATGAAAAGAAAGAAAGAAAAAATTAGGACATTTTATTGTTAAAAATATGAAATTGTTTAATTATAATTATTAAATTTAACCTTATCAAATTCATCATAAAATTGTTATTAAATATTCTGGTATAATTAATGTTTAGACTTCTTAATTTTTTTTCTTTACTTATTTTCTTAATGTAGGAATGCCTTAATTTTTTTTTCCTTTATATATTTTCTTAAATTATATAATTTTTGTACTTATAACTCAATTAATAAGATTCATAATTTCTCCGTTGGGGTTTCAATGGAGAGGTCATCCCCCTCAAGTTTAGGTTACTTTGGTAGAACAGTGCAAATAATAACTCTGTTGTTTTTGGGGGTTTTCCGAGTTATTCATCTGAGTTTTATAAACTCATTGTAATAAGTAATCCAAGTTGGGTCTAGTAGGATTCGAAGGCGGTCATTTATATCTACTTCATATTTTCTTTGGTAGTTGTATCTGCTTCATATCTATTGAATCTTCAATAAATCCTACTTGACACGTCGGGTTCAATAACAAGTAGAACTTAATAAAGGACAACTGGTAATGATTTACAACTCTCTTTAATTTTTTTTTATATTTAAACTCTTTTTATACACATATCATGTTATTCAAATTTTAAATTTTTTATTTTCATAACAAAAAAATTACCATTAAACTCTTTATTTCATTGGAATTTCTTCAACAATATAAATAGAGAATGGTGACTATAAGTAACTAACAACTTGCTTCTAAGTTCTACCAAAAAGCCTTTATTATTCTCATTGGTGGTCCATAAAATTGAAAATCAGTTTTGAGATGACACCAATTCCATGCGTGCATTACCAGCACCGATCTTGATAAAATCTTTCAATTCGCGTGAGGTAGTCAATGGTGTGGTGTGCTTTGGTATTGATATGGGTAAGATCGTGCCTCAGTTTTTGTCTCTGTTTTTGCTCCTTTACACGTTGGTTGATAATGCTTTCTCCTGTTTCAGTTCTGGAAAACTGCCACGCAACCTTTGGGACATAGGGGCGGTGAGAGCACATTCTGGTTATATATGGACAAAAACATAATCGCAACGCTGGTGAAGCATGTGCTCCTTTTGCATTATATGTCTCTTTCTGTAATTCCATACCAGACAATTTTTTTATCATCTTTGATTCTTATCAGCCTAACCTGCAAAAAGTCCATTCCATAAAGAAAGAAAATCTTTTTTCCAATCCTAGTACCATAACTGATAGATAGAAGGTATGATTTTCCGCAGAAAGATATGTAAGACTGTTGGAATCGATCATTAGCCTAGCTACTAGCAGTACTCGGTTACATATATTCTGCTTTTCTTCTATTATCTTGAGATCGAAATCTATTGTTTTTGTGCAATATTCGGATTTCATCAGTTGAGTTAAACAGGACAGGAGCACAAAGGATGGATCTAGAGAATGGAAGAGGCAAGCAAGTGCATGTGATGCATGTTTCTTAGCCAAAAATAGTGCTGGATGTCAGAAAGGGTTAAATGGGTTATGCTCACGGGGCTGAAAGAAAAGAAAGCATTCCCTAAACCCAAAAAAAAAAGAAAAAAAAAAAAAGAAGAGAAAACTGTCATGGAGTTTGGGCAAAAATCTATTTTTAACCCTTTATCTTATCAAGTTTGAAGGTTTTAGCTCATCACCTTATACTACGACACTTTTAGTCCATTACGTATTAAAATCAAAGAAAATAACATTCGTTTTATACTGATTATTAACTTTATTAGCTAAAAGTAGGTTTTTGTTAACCAACAGTCAACTAATAATCAATTAACAGAATTAACGAAATCGTAGTTGCGAGAGAACTCCAAAGTACTTTTGAATTTGATTGCCTACTTCGGTAGACCTACAAAGCCTCGAGGTGAGTCTTCGGGGTAGACACTCTGATGCCTAAATCAGCAATAATCAGAGCTACCAGGTATAAATCAAGAGCTGAGCTTGAATTCGGTTTCAATTACCTTTTGAGGAGGACCCTTAGGGGGTATTTATAGCCTTCAAATGGGACATCCACGTGTTGTTTTTCACGAGAAATCAGGATTATATGTGTCGATGATCCCAGAAGGCTTCCTAACAGTATCCTTGCATGTACAGAGTTACTGTAGAGTAGGAGCAAGGGGGATGAACTAGAGCTCGGCTGAGCTCGTTTGTTCCCTGCCATCAAGGTGACTAGGTTGAAAGTAGATCGGGACGCCCAAGGTACTTGACCTCGGGCTGGACTGAGGGACGAGACCTTGGACTATGTGACCTCAGACTACTACCATTACACTATACTACCACTACAGAAATATTATAAAGTTAGTTTTGTTAATTCTATTAGTTAAAAAAATATTTTTATCAGCTAATAGTCAACTAACAGTCAGTTAATAGAGTTGACAATCAATTAACAGAACTAATAAAATGTTACAAAGTGAGGATTGTTTTCTTTAATTTTAATAGGTGATGGACTAAAAGTACTATAATATAAGATAAAATGTTAAAACCTACAAATCTAATAAGGTATGAGATTAAAAGTGTCATAATATAAAATGAGGGATTAAAACCTTCAAATTTAATAAGACGAGAGGATAAAAATAGGCTTTTGTTTGGAGTTTAATTTATATTAATCTACATAACATAAATTACTGAATAGGAGATCAATCTTCTTTCATTCAAAACTATCCTCCTATTTAATAGTGTTCTTGTTTTACATGTCAATATAATTTAATTTGTATAACATATAACTTTTTTTCTAAATGTTAATGCAGTTACAAAAAAAAAAAAGGAAAAGAGAGAAGTAATGTTGGCATGTCCACTCCCATCTAATATATAATTTATATTTTATAATCGATATAATCTAAACAACAAAATAAAAAAAAACTCTTTCTTAAATACTAACGCAGAAATAAAGAACAGTAATGTCAAGTGAGACAATAATATTCCAAGATATCCTGTCCGAAACTCAACCATTATTACAATTAAATATCTAGAGAAAATCGATTAACTTTGAGCCAAGGGCACGAGGAAATTTGGAATGTATCGAGGAAGGTGTGCTGCAACTTACAAGAAGAACTACAAAATAAGTTATTTTAATCCCACACATAAGAGTTTCTAGCCTCGGTTGAATTCAAGATTGAACTTCATCAAGCCACGAGGCCCAATGGGTTGGGGGCTCGGCAGCTAGCTTACTATTCCCAGTTCGACAGCCTCTTCCCTTAACTCTTCATGTTCTATTTTCTCGCTCTCAAGGGTTTTGAATGTATAAAACTTTGTGCACAATAAGAAATATACAAAATTTAGCAATTGCAAAATCGTAAGCAACCAGTAGAAGTTCTCCAACTTCCCCTTATTCAAGTTCTTGTTAGGAAGCCAATTCGATCCGTCAGCTCCGGTACTGTACTTGTGCACCAAACTAACAAGAAGTGTGCTCATGTAATTCCCGGCAGCTATCGCCGTCCAAAACAGGGCAGAACATGTGCTCCTCATACTCTCCGGAGCTTGGTCATAGAAAAATTGTACACGAGCAACCGAATGAAAACTCTCGGAAATACCATGAAGGCTGTATTGTGGCACAAGCCAAAAAATCGAAAGGGGGTGTTTAGAATTTGTTAATGCTGCATGTTTTCGATTCATTTCCACAAATCCAGCAACCAGGGTCGCTAGTATGGCTAAGAAGAGACCTATGGCCATCCTGTGTAGTTGGTTTATGCCTTGGTGATGGCCGGTGTATTTCCGAGCAAGAGGGACGAAGAGGCGGTCGTATACAGCTATGGTGAAGAGATTGAACAGGGTGGTGAAAATGGACATGGAGGCAGAAGGGATTTTGAAGGACTTTGTAAGGTTTCTGTCCATGGTTTTCCCTTGTTGGATAGAGAATGTGTTTTGCTGAACAGAGGCCGTGGAGAAGAGAATCCCAGCCGCCCATATGGGTAACAATCTGATGACACATTTTAATTCCTCGACTCTGTGTACAGTGTTCAGTCTCCATAAGTTTGGCTTATTGGAGGATTTGATGCTGTCTTCTTCAGTTACAATGGCTGCCTTGTCCAGAAATCTGCATACATTATAAGTAACAAAGAAATAAGTCAATATCCATAACAAAGTATCTCTTGGAAATATTATTCGAAATGTGGCATTTAAACCTGCAAAATGATGAAATGAAACTGCCATGAAATGGCAGCGTTGAGGCTGAAAATTGACAGCAAATGAAGCTGCAATTTGACAGCAAATATGGCAGCAATTAGCTGCAAATATGATGGGAACGAAGCTTTCAAATGACAGAAAAAATGTGCAGGAAGCTAAGCTGGAAATGTTGATGAAATGAAGCTGCAATGAACCATAAATGAAATGCAAATGCAAAAGGAATACAAATGCAAAGCAAATGAAAGGCTGCAAAGTGGCTGCAGAGTCACAGCAACATGGAACCGCACAAAATGGCAGCAAATCTTTTGAACGTAATCTTGCTTTAAATGTTTGATAGATTTTCTTGTATTAGGTAAAATACTAGGTGAGAAAAACTGTTATGTTGCGTTGTTTCTGCTATAAATAGCAGAATATCAATGAGATTTCTAAGTTGGAGTGTCATACACTACCATTTTAGTTTATCTTCTGCTCTTCATCTTCTTTCAGATTCTCTCCATTTCTTTGTGAACAAAAAAAAAAAAAAACCAACAGTGTCCACCAACTTCCAAACATTGACTCCAGCTCCAGAGGTCAAGAACTTATAAATTAGCTCGCTATGCGTATATTTTATGCTTGCGAGGCAATTTCCACGATGCTTTTGGCTTGAAACGTTATAACCATGTGGAGCTAACATCAATTTTGGCACGAAATGAGGTGCATGTTACAGGTCAAAGTTTCTTGGAATTAGGCTTACCCTATCAAATCCATTTTTTCTTCTCTAAAAATGGACTTAACCCCATCCATATGCATATAAGAGTTGCAAAGTGCATACATGTCCAAATAAATTTAACTCAAGGTAGAAGAATTCGTGAGTTACCTCAATTGTTTAGTATGATGCAGACTCCCATCTGCAGAGATTGAGGCATCGAGCTCCTCATTTACGTACAACAATCTTGGATCAGGAACCGTAGAAGCCTTTCTCTTCCTAAATGCAGCAATGGCAGCCTGTAACAGCCGCATGTAAGGACTCCCTGCTGGAGCCAGATTCCGGTAAAGTGGGTAACCGATCACAAACGGGATAATCGACAATGCCATCAGAATTGTCGGAATCCCAAGTCCCCACCCCCATCCGATGTTATCCTGAACATACACAAGCACTGTGACAGCTATCAGACCTGATGCCTCCATTATAAAGTAGTACCAGTTAAAGTAAACACTTGTTTTGTTAGATTGCTTCTGGGGATCCTCGTCGATGAATTGATCCGCCCCAAAAGCTGCCACACATGGCTTGATTCCTCCAGCCCCAACGGCGGCCAGTATAAGAGATACGCATAGAATTGCCTCCTGTCCTCCATCGGCTTCTTTGCAGACCTGGTTTCCTCCACACGGAGGCGGTCTCAGCCGTGGCATTGCAGCTGATAGTGTTAGAATAGACATTCCCTGGCCATTTCCACATGAAACTCAAGTTCAATTTACAAATTATATCTTTACATTTATGTTTTAAAACAGGGGGAATTTTCTTAACCAGAATATATATAACGGTGGCAACAGCAATTGTCAAGAACTTTCCGGCGTATGAGTCGGCAATGAAGGCACCGAGCAACGGCGTCAAATTTTGAGTTCCGTTGAAGTTAGTCACAGTGTTGGCTGCTTTGGTAATCGGCATATGAAACTGGTCTGTGAAGTAATTCACCATATTTTTAACGAATCCCATCATTGCCAACTTCTCGCACATATCATTTGCTACATTTAAACAATTAAAACCCATCAAAAACAAAAACCGTCCCTTTTCTCCTTTTTGAACTTTAATGTACATTCTATAAAACAAGTTGAAGCTTACCAAGGATGAAAGGTAGGGTCTTTATCCCACCCTTTGCGCGGGTAACAGAGTTACTCTGTTCATCAGCATTTGCAGTATTCTCCTGTCTATCCATGTCTAATATGTTGTCTCCTTCCGGACCATGCAATAGATGGTCTGCCCGTCAGCGTTGGAAGATTTTTATGGTACTGAGTAGTGTTAGAAGAACTTGAATTATGTTGCCATCGAAGCCGGAAGTGAAGGAAAAAGAAAAATTACATGTTGACTGGGAATCAAGAAGGTAAATGCATTTCTTGCACTACTTTAATTTGTAGTTGCATTGTTTCCATCATAGCTTAATTAGTTAATATTTTTCAAACCTTGGATTGAGGTAGGGGTGGTGTTATCTGATACTTGTATATACTAGGGGGTTTAGGCCAGGCTGGGAAAATGGACAGGATTGGACAATTGTACCTCGTTCATAAATATAGGGGAAACTTAACACCAGAAGATAGTATTAAGAGTCAAATAATGTTTATCATATGTCAACTTGTTAATTAAGATACTTTGGGAATCCTTTCTCGAAAAAAAGAAAGAAATGAGGTTGTATTTGGAATTAATGTAAAGTGTTATCATGATAGATTTTTTAATATTTTATTATGAAAAAAATCAGACTATTATTTAATAATTACTTTGAAAAGAGTTTTATATATTAATATGATTACTAAATTATATAAAATATTAATTAAAATTAATTTAATTATAATAAATTAAAAAATTATTTGAATTAATTTTTTTAATGTAATTGATAATTAATATTTAATAACTGATTATTATTATTAATTCAAAATATTTAACTTATTCAATTAAAAATAACAAATAATTATTATTTTTAAAATATCAAAATAAACATAACTTAAAACTTTTATAAAATACCGCACGAAAAAATACAGAAGAAAACCAACTTTAAACGCCCAAAAAATAAAAAATAAAAAAGAAGAGGAAATTCCAGCAAGGTATGGAGTATGGACATTGATTGGAGGTCCACGATTCTGACGTAAGCCACACCCACCTTGCGTTTTTAATTAATTTATTTATTTTTGGTTAAAACCCCTTTTTGGTCCCTGAACTATTATACAGACTCCAGATTTAGTCCTTAAACTAAAAAAATCCCTGATTTGGTCCCTATTGTTTACCATTTTTACCCCGATTTGGTCTTTCCGTTAAAAATTGTGTGACATGGCCTGTTACTTAATGGTTACCAGATGACATGTCATATAGTAATCCACGTGGAAGATAATATAACCAAAAAGTGATGATGTGGAAAAAAAATAATATAAAAAAATATTATGAAAAATAAAACTTATATATTTTTTTCTTTTTTCTTTTTTCTTTCTCCTTCCCCTTTCCCTTTCTCTTTCTCCTTCCCCTTTCTCTTCTCTTTCCCCTCGGAACCCAGCAAGTCTGGGTTCCTTTGAACCCACCCAAGTGCTGGGTTCGCGTCTGGGTTTGCACTGAACCCAGCATGCCTGGGTTTGGTAGAACCCAAGCATGCTGGGTTCGCAAGGAACCCAAGCGTGTTGGGTTCGCGTACAAACCCAGCACGCTTGGGTTCCTTGTGAACCCAGGTGCAAAAAATTTAAAAAAAAAATTTATGTTCTTGTTTTTTGGATTTTGTTGTTTGATTGTGATGAAAAATTGATTGATGAAGATGAAGAAGGCAAGGCAAAGCAAGGCAGTTGCTGGGTTACTGCAGGTGTTGGGTTTGATTTTTCAATTTCGAACGCTAGGTTTTTGCAGGTGCTGGGTTCGTTTGCAAGTGCTGGGTTCGATTTCGAACCCAGTGGGCGGTGGGTTTGAGGTTCTGGGTTTCATTTCGAACCCAGCAGTCGTTGGGTCAAATATCTATTGAGTTTAATATGTTGATTTGTTGTGTTATCCTCGAATTTAATATTAGGAGTTAGGGTTTGCAGAAGGTTAAAAGAAAGGGAGAGGAAGAAGAAAGGGAAAAAGGAAAAACAAACAAAGAAAAGAAAAAAGGAATAACAAATTTTTTAAGATTTTTTTCTTGCCATCTCATTTTTTTGTCACACTGTACATCTTAGGTGTCAAAATGGTTTTACATGTCATCGTTTTCCCCGTCAAGTAACGGGACACATAGGTTGATATTTGACGGAATGACCAAATCGGGGTAAAAATGGTAAATAGTAATGACCAAATCAAGGATTTTTTTAGTTCAGGGACCAAAAAGGAGTTTTAACCTTTTTTTTTGAATAAGTTGTCAATGGGCGGGCTCGAAGCTTGTCCATGGAGGAGAGAAAATGCACCTTAAACTAGCAGGGTGTCAATTGGTCCGAAGGGCCAGCTACTAATTTATTATTATTATTTTTTTAACACGGTGTTTTTAATTTAATTAATTGCTCCTAAACCATAAGAATATATATATATTTGTTAGTTAATATACTTCTGCTTCAGTTTTTATGCATCTTAATTAATTTTTTTAGACAATTTAAAATTATATTTATATACTAATTTGACACATTTTAAAAAAATTAATTTGGTATCAAAATTTAAATTCTACATTTACTAATAAATCCAACCTTAATCACCTACAAAAAAATCACCAATACAAGTTGTGAATATTTTGGAGGTGAAGATAAAAATAAAATAAAATAATCATTTTGATCTGTACAAGTTCCAACATTTCCTTTCATGCATATTTTTTCATAATCACCAAATTGATATCTACTACTACAACTGATGTAAAAAATGTTTTTTTTTTTTATTATCAAATATATCCTTGTCACGCCAACCACCATTGTGGCCCTGCCTAATGCCACAACTGAGAAGAGTGGTAATATTTAAAGATTTAAAATTTAACTCTTGACAATCTCCAGTTAACAAAGTCTATAGTCATAGAGGATATTGAGTTCCTCAATAACTTTATTTAAAAAATAAGAACGGTTAATCATAAATTTTTTTAAAAAAGTTAGTTACTTTTTATCTCTCTAAAAAGATGAAAACAATTAACCATAATTATTTTTGTAAAAGTCAAGTTTATTTAGTATAGTTACTTTTTCTTGTAATTAGAGTTAGTTTTCTGTTATAAATAGGAGACACTTTTTTTTTTTTTTTATTAACATCTGGTATTTGATAACCACATTGGATCTCAACTAATCCGGAATCGAGTAGCGTCGGACCTCATAAGAGGGGAAGTTCTCCCGATACCTATTTCTCCATTCATAAAACTCGAACTCGATACATTGTTTAAGAAGAACTGAGTTCCTTCCACTTGAACCAACATATCAACAGAAGACACTTGACAAGCATCCTTTTTCCATTGGTCTATTATTTCAACCCAAAGTTGTGGATTTCAACTGGATAATTCTAGAATAGTTCCTTACTATTCTATTTCCATTCTTTTCCCAAATAATATCCTTTCTCTATTCTCTTCCCTATACTCAAGTGCTGCTTGAGGTATTGGATATCTTCCTCTAGTTGATATGTTCTAAATTCAAAGATTCTAGATGCTCTTAGAGTTCAACAAACAAAATAGTAACAATAATTAGGTAGAAAATAGTAACAAATAACAACAAAATAGCAAACTTCAGCTGGCAAAAGTCTACTTTTAGCCCCTCACCTCTTTTAGCCCCTCACCTTGTCAAGTTTGAAGGTTTCAGCCTTACCTTATACTATGATATTTAACCCCCCACCTTACTAAATTTGTAGGTTTTAGTCCATCACCTTATACTATGACACTTTTAGCCCCTTACCTATTAAAATTGAAAAAAATAACCCTCACTTTGTAACATTTTGTTAGTTCTATTAACTGACTGTTAACTTTATTAATGGACTGTTAACTTTATTAACTGACTGTTAGTTGTCAAAAACTTTCTTTTAGTTAACAGAGTTAACAGAACTAACTTTATAATATTTCGTTAATTCTATTAATTGACTATTAGTTGACTGTTAGTTGATAAAAATTTACTTTCAGCTAACAGAGTTAACAGTTTCAGCTAACAGAGTTAATAATTTCAGCTAACAGAGTTAACAGTCAGTATAAAGTGAGGGCTATTTTCTTCAATTTTAATAGGTGATGGGCTAAAACCTACAAATTTAGTAAGATGAAAGGCTAAAATATCATAATATAAGGTAAAGGACTAAAACATTCAAACTTGGTAAGGTAAGGGGCTAAAAGTAAGTTTTTGCCACTTCACTACTAACTTCACTCTTGGGCAAAGAGATTAATGCAACTTGACTATTTTGGCAAAGAGACTTGTCTCTGAGCTAAAATTTGTCAACTTTCTATGTGTTCAGCCAAATTAAGATTGAGCAAATCAAACCTCTTCAAATTGTTTCTACTAAATTCCTAAAAAATGACCTTATAATTTTTAAAAAATATCACTTTGTAAAGGGTTTTATTTAATAAAAGAAGCTATTCAATTTGCTCAACAACAACTTGGAGACAGCTTTTTCATTAGCCCTTAACTCCAAACTTGTAGGATCTTCCAATTGTAGCAATTAATAAAGAGCACCTTAGCCCCACTAAGTGGAAGACAATTAATTCCCCCACTAGGAATTAATAACTATTCTATTGGAAAATCCTCTACCAATTCATTGTCTTTCTTTGCCAAAATGGTCAAGTTGCATCAATTTCTTTGACTCAAGTTGCTTTAATTTCTTTGCTCAAGAGTCAAGTTTCCTATTCTATTACTATTTGTTACTATGTTCTACCTAATTATTGTTACTATTTGGTTTAAAATAAAGCTATTGAAGAACTTGAGGTCCTTCAGTTAACATCATGGTATCAAATTGAGTCCTTTTGTAATGAGCTTCTCAAACTTATTGCTAGAATAGGCCAAGAATTTGATGATAACCTAAATAATTGAATCTTTAATAAATTACAAAGAACCCTTGGTAAACAAATTAAAGAAAAATTATTGGCATCCAACCCTGCACCTCAACAAGGAGCATACCCAGAGACGTTCCGGCCTAACCATCCGCTAACCAGTCACTCACCAAATAGCTTAGACACTGCAGAGCTAGAACTATGGCACAAATGTAAGTCAAGGGCAATTATTTTATAGTTGAGTTTACTCTCTTTATTGAGGATAAAATTCATAAGACTTTATCTTGACCCTAATGTGTTTCATAATAGTCAAAGTCTAAGAGAGATTCTCTTCACACCTTAAACAAGCTACACCCAATTGTTACACTTTAATTCTAAGAAATACAAGAAAAAGCAATTACAGTAAACAAACTCGACTTTTTACAAAAGTAATCATGGTTAGCTATTCTTATAGTTTTGGAGAGATAAAAAGCAGTTAACGTTTAAGGAACTTGTGGTTAGTCGTTCTTATCTTTTTAGAAAGATATTAGAATAAAGGTGCAACAGTTGGGTGTAGCTTATCTAAGGTGTGAAAGGAATCTGCCTTAGACTTTGGCTATTGTGAAACACATCA
>BPVZ01000004.1:2012288-2031466 GCA_020521535.1 Rubroshorea leprosula | reverse complement strand
TGAAAATTGTTTTACAAGATGGACCGTATGCAGTTCATCTTGTAAAATTAACTAAATGCTCTTAAAAAAATAATATAAAAATAAATTTAAAAACATTTAAATAATTTTATAAGATTAACTGTATACAGTCTACCTTGTAAAACAGAAATCTCTTATATATATATATATATATTATAATCTAAGCTCGAGCAGGTCATCCAGTTCTTAGCCTTTGAAAATAAATCGTTTGAGGTTGGGCCTCCCTCTCTCTTACGAATACGGATGGGTTCCTCTCCTTGGGTTTTTGGTATCAGCTTTGTACTTTAACAAAGCCCAATCAGGTTAATTTACTCACAGGTCCCTGGAAATTGTGGGTTGGGCCTAAATCGTTCATTCTAACCTATTTATTAAAAGTCTTTATGGTTCGAAATTTAACTGAGCCCATTACTCGACTTTCAATTTTTGCTAGGCGAGGCCTATACGTTTGCAATAACAAACCAAATGTAATGGGCTAATGGACCTAAGGTGGAATTTAAGACTAAAAGTGAAAATAACAAATTCCAATATTTGAGAGTGATTTGGAAAAAGTTATTCTTTAATATGTAGTTTATTATCATATATAATGTAATCTAGGATCATCAAGGTTTTGAATTCATTAAAGGAGAGTAATATACTTGGCATTTCTCCTACATAGTGTTTTCAGTTCACAAAAATGGTTACTAATTAAGTCTTTAATGTAATTTTACTTGTATGAGTTTATTTATTTTATTTTGAGGCATGTGCTTTAAATGTATTAGAGTATCGCTTGTATCTCTTTTAATAAATTATAATTATATATTAAAAAAAAATCATCAATGTGAGGATGAGTTTCACAAGCAATCCCATCTCATTGAACTTTTACACAAAAATAGCCAAGCGCTCAACATTAACCGCGGGAAAAATGTGCAAATCTTCATGTCAAGTTAACTATCCTATATATTCCTACCCTTTTCATCCTGAATACCAGTTGAGAAAAGGCTTTCTCCCAACAGCAATTAACGCCGTAAAGTTACAATTAGTGAAAAATAACTCTACTTCACTCCCTTTTCTGCTGTTTGGTTTGGGTCGATCCACGACGTTAGTAATTTGGGTTTGACAAGGATGAAAATCTCGAGAAATTAACCTTTAGCCAGCATGGATTCACTTCGAATTTAAAACGAGAGGCAATCTTAGAGTTAGGTAAGAAACCATTTTTCAATTAATCACCATAGATGGGTAGAAGGAGATGGGCATCAACAAATGTATAGAGTCTATAGATTGACATAGCATTGAATTTATTTAACGTTGGCAGCCAAAGGGAGAAGGGTAATTAATTGTTGGAATGAGATGAGCTTTTGAGTTCTGTTTCTAGTTGGGGCAGGTTGTACTCTTGAAATTAAAATCATTAATTTGCAGCTAGGGAGTGACCAATCGAAATTTGCAAGGTCAAAATCCAATTTACTTGGAAAATTGAATCTTTAAAGAAACGAAAAGGGTTTTTCTAAATGCATTTATTGTATATTTTCTCTATTAATTTATATGTAAAAATAAAAACATTAATTTTATTTTCAACATCAATATCGTATTACATTTAAAGTATTTTAAAACTAATTTCTCATTAAACGAACTTAAAAATATTTTCTTCATCAATTTAATGTATTTAAAATAATTAATTTCTTTGGTACTAGAGCCTCAAGATTTGAATTATAAACCTTACCTACAAGACAAGTTAAACTTCATTGTCTACTTATTTCACTTCATTTTAAATGATCGGAACAAATAATGGGACTTATTTTCGTCTTCTAGACCATCCTTTCTTCAAAGATAGGTGTCCTGTTTGGAAGAGCATATTGCCTACGAGCCAAGAAAATAGATGAGTATATTCATTACATATAGAAACATATTGCCTTGATATGGACACCTCATTCCTGGTAGGCATTTTCAGAGAAGCTATCACATTTTTCTAGTTAATTTGAGTCAAGAAATAAAGGTTTATAAGTACAAAAATTGATAAAATGTAATTGGTTTTATTAAAAAAGTGGATATTTTTATTAATAATATAATCTTTTAGTATTGGGAAAGTATGTTCAACTCAAAAACTTTGGAAAATTTCCTTACGTGATGTGTAATATGTATTTTCATCTTTGAGTTGAACATTTCCCCCCCAGTCCCTTCTCCTATGTAACCCATGATGCCTCAACTACCCTGTTTCTATTTTTTATATATGCTTTAGCAACATGCAAATATAGTCAACTTGGCTCACGTGTTTGAAACTTCATATTAATTTAACAACTTTTCAGATCAAAATTTATAAGTTTTCAAAAATTTAAACTCAAATCGGTTAATATGGAACTTGAGGTGTAAAGAAAGTCAACAAAATTTATTTACAAAAATGTAAACTTTGATATTAATTGATATGACTTTGAACTTAAATTTATCATTGGATTTTCAAAAACTTAAGTTTAAATTGTTATTAATAATTGATCTTCGCAATTACATATTAAATTCACTCTCAATTCTTTACCAATGTGGAATTCGGGCCATTACATATATAGAGTGAAAGTCTCTACTTAATTAAAACAAGAGTCACAATCATATAGTTGCAAATAGAAAAGTCTCTTAAAACATACACTAGCCAGCACACGCATGTTTTGACTCTTCTCCTATCTTCCCTTCTGACTATTCTCCTATCTTATCTTCTCAACATTAATAAATCTTCAAAATTTGTGGAGATTGAGACTTTCAAAAGCGGAGAGTCAAAACACGTACAATTTTATTTTTTTTATTCATTTTAATTTTTTATATAGTATATTTTTAATTATTTTTAAAATAAAATAATTCCTAATTTTTATACATAACTAACACTTCTACATATTTTTTTTCATCGGCAAATAAATAACTATTTAAGGAGTGCAAGTTGTAATTCTAGGCTTACATCCAAGAACTCGACAACAAGACAAAAAACCTCCCAAACAACCAACAAGAGGTTGATTGAATTGATACGCTATACTTAAAAATTTTAATTTTAATTTGAAGTTACAAGAAGCTAAGTTAAAAAAAAAACTCATCCCCAATTAGCCGAACTCATTTCAGGCTCTTGATCTCAGCCGCACACAAAAATGAAACCATACCTCAGACATAATGATTTTGTTTGCACCAAATCTACATGAAGTGGATAAATTGATGGATTAACTGACATTACAAATATAAAACATGAGAGTGTATGAAAGTGTCTAAAAGATGGTATTAAAGAGAGCACTTGCTACTGAATATTGATTAGTATATTAATTAATTCAATATATTATATAATATATTAATAAAAAATATAAATTAAAAATTATTATTTATTGATTTAAAATTAAAAATAAATAAACTTAAAAATATAATTATATATAATATGTAAAAAATAATTAAATTAATTATATTTATATTATATTGTAATAATAAAATGAGTATAAAAAAATGGATAATGATATGTTTACCTAATGTATCCACACCTTTTAGTTACACCCAACTCTTTCCGTTATTATTTCCATTAATTACATTAACTCCGTTACCATTACTTCTTCCTCTTTCTTTCTTTTTCTCTTTTTTTTTCCTCTCTCTTCTCCATCATCCTGTTCTCTGGAGAACCTAGGTTTGGGTTCTCCAGAGAACCCGTTCGGTCCCAAGTACAGTTTTTTCCTTTTCTCTCTCCTTTCCTTTCTCCCTCTTACTGTTTCGATTGATGTTCTCTCTCTTTCAGATATAGAGTTGGGTTTGAAATGTTAGAATTTTTGGGAGTTTTTTGGGAGAGAGAAAACAAATGGAACTTGAGATGTTGGAGAAATTCAACAACTTGAAATTTTTTATTGTTGCTGTAATGAAATTTTTATCATGGCCATTCGTTCTGCAGACCCACGCTTCCAACTTCCCTTTTTTTATTTTATCTTCTTTTACTTGTTGCAATGAGATCAACTTTGACATTGCAACGAGATCAAGCCAGCGGCAACGAAATCCAGCCAGCAATTATGAGCGGTAGCGAGAAACATCCAGCGACCATAATCGGTAGCAAAAAGCAACCAATCCGCACCAGATCCACGTCGCCAACGGCTCAAGACAGAGCCGCAACCACAAAGGCGGCACCCACAAATCTGGTTTCCATCTTCAAAAACAAGAACCTTCAAGAAGAAATTAAACAAATTTTGAAGTGTAATCAGACCTGCCATGCCGATTAAACATTTATCCCTCACCAGAAATCTTTGATTTTAGGCCCAAATTTCATCATCCCCCACCAGCAGCCATAAATCCTCTTTCCCACAACCAAAAGATCCTTCCCTCTCAGTAATGGAGTTAATGTAATTAACGGAAACAATAACGGAAAGAGTTGGGTGTAACTGGAGGGTGTGAAAATTGGGTGTCCGTATCAGCATCCTAAAAAAATGTATCAAACTGAAAATGTACTAATAATTTTCTTATGCTAGCGAGCACTCGTCTCAAGCTCATAAAAAGAATGGAAAACAAAAATTCGCTTAACAAGTGATTATAGATTTTTTCTTATTTGATAAAAAGAACAAGGCGTTAAATCATGGCGGATATACCAAAGAATTCCCAAGTCCTAATCCTTGTTTAGGTGGAATTGGATTACAAAATGGAAAATAGAGTGAGTTATTATGAAAATTGATTTCAAGTTAAGTGAGCGTTGAGTGAGTGATGACACGAGTCCATTTAATCCTCTCATCTGCCTCCTTCATTGCTTTGGTCCCGTTGTCTTTAAATTCCCCTTCTATTTTTCCACACAATATCTGCAACTTTCTTCCATCTTCCTCGCAACAAAGTAAAACGATTTCCTCTCATTTCTCTTCTTTTCCACTGATCTCAAGCAAAGATGCCTCCAATCCTTCCGGATTTCTCCAATTCCGTAAAGCTCAAGTATGTTAAGCTCGGGTATCAATACCTAGTGAATCACATTCTTACTCTTTTGTTGATCCCTGTTATGGCTGGTATTGTCCTAGAAGTTCTTCGTTTAGGTCCCGAAGAACTCATTAATCTATGGAAATCCCTCCATTTTGATCTTGTTCAAATCCTATGTTCCTCTTTTCTCATCATCTTCATTACTACCGTTTACTTCATGTCCAAGCCAAGGAGCATCTACCTTGTTGACTACGCCTGCTACAAACCTCCAATTACATGCCGGGTTCCATACTCAACTTTCATGGAGCATTCTAGGCTCATCTTGAAGAATAACCCCAAAGCCGTCGAGTTTCAAATGAGGATTCTTGAGAGGTCCGGCCTTGGAGAGGAGACCTGTTTGCCTCCTGCTATTCATTATATCCCTCCAACGCCTACCATGGAGGACGGCAGGGCAGAGGCAGAGACTGTTATTTTCTCTGCTATGGATGCTCTGTTTAAGAAAACAGGGCTGAAGCCTAAGGACATCGATATCTTGATTGTGAATTGCAGTCTGTTTTCTCCGACACCGTCGTTGTCAGCCATGGTGATTAACAAGTACAAGCTGAGGAGTAACATAAAAAGCTTTAATCTCTCAGGGATGGGATGCAGTGCAGGGCTTATTTCAATCGATTTAGCTCGTGATCTTCTCCAGGTTCATCCAAACTCTAATGCGGTTGTGGTCAGCACTGAGATCATCACACCCAATTACTACAAGGGTAATGAAAGAGCCATGCTTCTTCCCAACTGCCTCTTCCGTATGGGCTGCGCGGCAATCCTCCTATCCAACCGCCGATCCGTGCGGGTTCGAGCCAAGTATCGACTTGTCCACGTGGTTCGAACCAACAAAGGTGCGGACGACAAGGCGTATCGTTGCGTGTTTGAAGAAGAGGACAAAGAAGGGAATGTGGGAATTTCTTTATCCAAAGATCTCATGGCTATAGCAGGGGAGGCTCTGAAATCTAACATCACCACCATTGGTCCTCTGGTTCTTCCAGCATCGGAACAGCTCCTCTTTCTCATGACCCTCATTGGCCGCAAAATCTTCAACTTGAAATGGAAACCTTACATTCCCGACTTCAAACAGGCATTCGAGCACTTCTGTATCCACGCTGGAGGCAGAGCAGTCATCGACGAGCTCCAGAAGAACCTCCAGCTATCGGCAGAACATGTTGAAGCATCCAGGATGGCCCTGCACAGGTTTGGAAACACTTCTTCTTCGTCCCTGTGGTATGAGCTGAACTACATTGAGGCAAAAGGGAGAATGAAGAAGGGAGACAGGGTGTGGCAGATTGGATTTGGAAGTGGGTTTAAGTGCAATAGCGCAGTGTGGAAGTGTAACAGAACCATCAAGACACCAGTTGATGGACCTTGGGAAGACTGCATTCATAGATACCCAGTTCATATCCCTGAAATTGTGAAGCTCTAAAGGCATCAAAACCAAAGGTCTGATTTGGGAGTTTGGGTTATTGGATTCAGTTCATACGTAGTACTTGGTAAAAACACCAATTCTGGATCTGCAATTAGTATTCGTCTGACTCTCAAGTACAGTCTCTCTTTAATTTGTCAATCCTCAAGTATGTCTGTGTCTCTTTATTATTATTGTTGATAAAAAAAAATTATTGTTATTATTATTAATTTTCTTTTTAAATTATGAATCTGTAAACTTAATATGCCCTTTATGCATTAATGTAACCCATGTGAGGAAAACGCATTAGAATTTAGAAATCAATGTTGATCAGGTTTGTAAACAAGAGGGTTAATTTCATTAGCCTTTGAAAATAAACTTGCCTTGAAGGAAGCTTCCATTATGTATTGAGTTATGCAATGGTGAGTAACTTACGAAAGCAATAACACGTAAACTCCAGGCTCTATTATGGTTTGGCACCTTCAATAATTAATAGAGACTTCTAACTATAATTGTATATAAAAAATATCACTATATATCATATTCATGATTCATGTGAATGAATTATTTATGAAAATGCTATTATTATAATACTACGTGGCATTATAAATTATAATATATTGTGTTATTATATAATTAATTTTTTTAATTTAAAAATTCACTCATGATGTTATATATATCTACTTATTTAATACTATATTATATTTCATTTAATGTTATGTGAGATTATAATTATAATATTATCAAATTATTTAAATTTATAATATCATATGATATTATTATATATTTTCTTGTTTTATTAGTAGAGTTCTTCAGCTTTTTTTTTTTTGTCTAGTTCTGATTTGGTTATGTCGCTATAAGGCCTTCGTATTAATGCCGATTGCCCTACGTGGGAGGTTGTTGTAAACCAATCCAAACGGCTCTTAATTTCATGCAGTTGATCGCCCTCAATGGTCTGTTCAATGAAAATTTGAGACTACATAATTTAAATGACAGTCAATTTAGAACAAAAATATAGTGTATCCTTCTCGGTCTTTTGGCCAAGATAAAAAACAAATATATAGTAGAAGAAGGACGTAAGATAAGAGTGTGAGTAGTGTAATGGAAAGGTGTTGAGGTGTATAAACTATAGAGGCCAACTATAGTCTTAAATTAAGCGAGGCTAAACATGAAAGCTAAGCTATCATGGTGATTTTCAATGTGTAAGAGCCCGAAGAGATCACTAACCTCATAAATGGGAAAAAAGGTTAGGTGTTACTTCTCTGGAGTCTAGAGGGAAATAAATGTACATTGCTCTGTGCAGTAGCTAGGTTAGCCAAAGTTAGCCACCATAATTTTGTTAGCAATTAACAATTGATCAATTGATGCACTATATGCAAATTGCTGTAAGGGTGATACGGAAGCGCCAACATTTGTTATATAGATATGCTAAAAATATATATAATAAGATTAGAGTATATTCATTGAATAAATTAGGTAAATAAATTGGATAAACCGTGAGACAAAGAGGTTAAGACCACTATAACTAATAAATTTTTTTAATTTGTATTTTAAAAGTACAAATTAAGGATTTCTTTTATTGTAAATCTATATAAAAAATGTAAAAGGTGACATTAACTTTAGTATTAATATCAAATAAATAAATTTAATTAGATAATTAAAAAATTAAAAATTAATTTTTATTTTTTTAAAAAATAAATTATAATAAAAAATATATTTATTATACTTTTAATTTATGTTTAAACTCATAACTAATTTAATAGTCGTAGGAATTAAGGACCGTGGATATGGATGGAGGCATGCCCATCCCTAATTATTAGTTGCAGTTAAGAACCATCAAAAGAAGAAGTCAATTGCCTTTTATCTCAAATATTTAAAAAAGAATCAAAAGAAGAAAGTCAAATTTGTAACCCAAAAAAAGGGGAAAAAGAAAAGAAAGAAAAGGAGAGAGGAAATGGGAGAATTATTGGTCCTTCTGAGGCTATGACTCCAGTAGACTTAAACTGGGACGGCAATGAACACAACCAACGTTGGTTGTATTCAAATGTATCTGTGACTTTGTACCTGAATATACGAGGACGCTAATGTATTTATGCGTGATCCCACGTTAATGCCAAATTTTTTACAGGTCTTTCTTTCACGTTGTGACCATACTTTTTTTCCTGTCCGAATGGATGACTGCTCTTTAATGCAGTTAGACCATACTTTTTTCTTGTCCTAAAGTTTCTCCTCACTTGTCTTCAATTAATGATCTTTTTTTTTTTTTTTTTATAAAAATTCAGAAGTTAACTACCGGTTAGTTCTTTTAGAAATCAGAACCCTACTCTTTATTCAAATTAAGAATTACAACTAATTAATGATTAATGATAGCAACTCAGCCAAGGGTTCGGTAGGATATAACAAGGTCAAAAACTTGGGACCATCTTGCTTAATTATCTTGCAAAATGGTAGACCCCGAAACTAAATATGAGCCACTAGGAGATGATTTTTGAAAGGAAGCCTATCCATTTTGCCACCATAACAAAACAGAAGGATGCTGTTTAATAAAGAGACCCTATCTTAGTTAGAAAGTAAACATCTAGCTAACAAATAATTGCACAAAGTTTGATAGTTGTTTTGCTTCATTTCTTTTCAAGAAAAAAATTAAAGTTTCCAGTTGAAATTTTCAATCTAGAATTTGGTTGTGGGTTATGCTGAAAAGGATAAGACATTGTGATGGGATTACAATTTAGAAAGAAGATGCATATTTATATTTGTACATTAAAGCCTTTATAGATTTAGAGATCAGCATGCAGTTGGTTGTTGAAAGATTGATATATCCAACCGTAAGCTCTAAATTCTGACCCCGAGGTGTCGTGTTTGATCAAACTTAATGCTTCAATTTGAAATAAATTACCAATGTTTGTCTCAGATGAACTCTCTTTGCATGAACCAGATCCTTTTATCTTTACGATCATGCTTGTCAAAAACGAGTTTGTGTTAGTAGTAAGAACTAATGCTCCGTTTAGTATTGTTTTGATTTTGAGTTTTGAATTTTTTTTATATATTTAGAAACCTATTATTATATTTAAAAATAAAAATTTATTATAAAAATTTGAATTTATTAAATTTAATTTAAAGAATTTTCTAACTTATACCTTAAGGATATAATTAATATACTTTTAGTCTTTAATTTACATAGAAAAATAAAAGAATTGAAATTAATTATACTACTAATGTCACATGAATAATTTTAATTAGATAGTTTATAAATTAAATATCAACTTTTAATTTTTTAATATAAATTAATTGTCAAAAAATATATATTAATTTCATTTTTAACATGTGACATAAGGACACATATTAGAAAACCCTTAACTAGACTATATTATCGGTTACTAAATATATAAAAAATAAAAACCTAAAACCAAATCAAACCTAAATGGAGCATAAGAAAACAAATGTTTTTGCCCCTATTTTTGTGGGTTTATACTAAATATGATGGACAGGTCAGAAGTAGGGTGATGCTCAATGCATGAGTCTTTTAGAAATTTCCCCCAACCTTCATGTATGAGAATTAAAGCTGGAGAATATTAAAGATTGAGCCAGATCCAGATTATGTGCATCAGAATTCAGAAAGAACCATCATAATGGGCCATCGACTTTGCTGTTAAACGATCACCTAAACAGAATAAAAATGAAGTTTATTTACTCAGGCAGACAGAGGAGCCAGATGGACCTGGCTTCCACAAGGGAAGATTTGCTGGCCAGAAGTTGCCCATTGCAGTTCCTCTGAATTTTGGTTCATGGGTGTGGGGCCGACAATGTGTACCGTTTTGTACTTTAAAAAGGGACTTAACAGGAAAACTCTAGGAAATACCATGTCAGTCAGGTAAGACATGTTTAAGGTCTTGTTTGATACTATTTGTTGGTTTTCTAGTTTTTTATTTTTTTATTTTTTTATTATTTTAAAATTGTATAAATATTAATAGAAATAAATACTAAACATATTATATATTTTTAAGATATTAAAATACTAAAAAAACTAATAATTGCAGTTACATATGAACATTCTAAATATATCTTTTTTCTTTTTTTTTTCAAAGATGATTGTTCTCGTATCAATGATCTAAATAATTCAGTTGTCATTTATTTTTATTGGAAGTAAGAGATTTTAATTTTGAGTTACATAGCATATGAATGGGATAAAATAAGGGATGAAAGATGATTGCCCTATATTGTGCAACAAAAAAAAATAAAAATTGTTCCCGCTGTATTGTCACATGAGACGTACAAAAGGAAAAGAAAAAAAAAATTATAGGTATACCTGTCAGCTCTCACAAAAAGCAATCCCAAGATTGCACGAGACATGGTTAAATACTATATGCAAAGGGAAATCACCAATTCAGGGACTAATGATGCACCTTCCAAAAAGAAAATAAAACCACGGCCAAGAAAAGAAGGAAAATTTGGTGGCCTGAGGTGTTGCATTGAATTACTTTGCCGTACGATCTTCACTGTTCCTCATAAATCGATGCATTCCATAAATGGTGTCAGATATAGATACTTCCCACGATTCTCATGTTCTGGCATGGTTCAAATTTAGATTAAGGTGTATTTGAGCTTTGAAATAAATGAACTTTACAAAAGAAATGTAATTTGTAGTTACAACTGTCCTTTAAGGATAGAAAATTTTGCAAAAGTTCAACCACCACAACATGGTCTAACGACCACTGCTCTCTCAAATTCACAATCATAAGAGATAAATCTGATTCATTAAAACAAAAGCACTAAAAGAAACTACAATAATTCTAGCAAAAAATTGAAAGAAATCAGAAAAAGATTGTTTCGGTGAGAACAAAATACAAAGTGCATAAACTGCTTCATTTGCACAAGGTTCACACGTCAAGTGACATGAACCACAGCCTTAAGTTTTGATCCTCTCACCATGACAATTACCTTATGCACGATCCTGTAAACTGTTTTTCAATATCCAAGTGGCTTTAGCTTTCCCTATATCCCTAACAAAGCTTCCCCTGTCATAAAGAAAGAGCAAAAATGACGTCAATTTAACATGGTGAAGCTGGGAGCTCTCAATAGAGTGCTGTCAAAGATACAGGTTTCATTTGTTATATTACCAGAATTCACAAAATGTGCCTAGTGTAATGTGCTCCTAATAAGTTCTTTTTCAAGAGTGTTGACAAAAATGCAGCCTATGCTTGAAAGTTTGTTTCAGGTAATAATAAAATGACACAATTCTGAACTTTCTTAAAGAACTTCAACTTGACAGAACTAAACAAAATGCATTATGACTTTAATCTTTCAGTTACCCTTATACATGAAATTCAATTTAAACAGACTGACGGTCAACTGAGCACCTAGCAAATTGGGAAATAAAAGGATCTCCCTCATATGACTGGAATCCATATAGGTCCCTGGTACACTCTAAACCAAACTTATTGAGAAAGTGCCGTGGCAAGCCTGCAGCAAAATTGGCGATCACAGACATATATTAAACTTGAGACTTAGGAAACACCAATTAGCTTGGCTCTAGAACAGACAGTTGTTGAAGGCTGGAAGACCAACATTTGTTGAAATGACAACTACATAATTTAATGAAAAACTATTTTGTAGAGAATCTTTGGTTCATTGCTGGTAAAAACTTCACTTGCTCTATTTTAAGGACAGTTTCAGCACATCATGTCAAAGACAAGAGTGGATAGTAACAGACTTGAAAGATCTACCAAATTTTCCTGAAAAACCAGCAGAGTATCATCTATGATGCTTTTGCAGATAAGGCCCCAGCAAATCAGTTGAAAAAATTCCAAATGTTAATCCATGTATTATTTTAAATGTCATGATGATTGGTGCAGCACTACATTGAGTAAGCCATAAAATCTTCATAGCATTAGAGGCATTTGATAAAGTTAACAAATAAGAACACAGGTTCAGGACAAAGAAAACACCCAATTCACTCTTTGCAACGAATTGTCAGATGGTTAAGCTACATCTGTCACAGATTCAAAGATTATAATCTGACCTTAACTTCAACTCAACAAACTCAAATATCAAAACATTATGAAATTCATACACATACATAAGCAAGCATGTGTAGATTGGACCGTAGCCAAACCTTAAGAGGTTGAAGAGGGCGGAATTTCACTTTTAATATTTGCATTGGCTGCAACATCTGCTGCTGATGGAGGCACATAAATTCGTGCTTTCTTGAGAATTTCAGCAACAGTCCAATGCTTATGCTTGCTCAATGGCCTAGAAGGATCCAATCTGACCTGAAACATGAGCGAATACTTCATATAACTGCGTTAATAATGAATTAACAAAATTAGAGATTCATCTTCAAACATTACACTCAATGTTGAAACCCAGAATAGTTACAGGCATCCTGGTGATAGTGAGCATTAAAAAGTCATACCCCAAATCGAAATGAGACACAATAATATGAGAGAAGAAGAAGAAGAAGAAGAAGAAGAAGAAGAAGAAGGCACACCCGATCACCGATGTTGCAGGTGTTGTTCTCATCGTGGGCCATGAATTTGGAGGTGCGCTTGACGTAGCGGTTGTAAAGCTTGTGGTGGAAGAGCCTGTCAACAGCCACCACCACTGACTTCTGCATCTTGTTAGAGACAACCACACCCACCACTGATTTCATCTTTCTCTTTGATTCAGCCCTCAAATGTCAAGTACTTTCAGTCCTCAACGAACGTAGCCTTAAACCCTCCTTCCTTCAATCTCTCAGGTCAAAAGGAGTCAGAAAAACCTCTGGTCTTTTCTTTTGAAAAAGAAAAAATGTTCCGTCTCCATTGATACTTCTTTGGGCTTTGCCTTTAATCAACCAGATTCTTTTGGGCCATACGTAATAATTATTGAATTGGGTTATGCAAGCAAGGCCCAAAGATAATCAGGTAATCTCGAATAGGTAGTTACCATTTTGGGCCTTGCCTGTCGCAAACAGATTTTTTTGTCTTGACGTTATATCTAGGTTTGTTCACCGTGGGTTAGGGATTTCTTCCCTCCAAAGGTTTTCACATTTCCAAAAAAGCAAACATTTTTATATTCATAATGCCCACATTTCTGGCTTCGGGGACGAGAGATCAGCGGCTCGACAGTGGGTTGACAAACGGGGGTGAGAGAGGAAAAACAGAGATGGGATTGAAGGGAGCGACATTTTTGGAAGATTTGATAGAGAAAAACCGGTGGTTGTGATGTGATCGACGGAGGTTTGGCGGCGCAGCTCGAGCACTATTAACGACCCATTCTGGAGTGCTCTCTGCTTGATAAAGGACCCTGATCTTATCCAGCTGGTACCTGTCCTCCGTCTCAGTCTCTGTGGCGCATTATGCCGAATTCTTGATGTTAATGTTTCTATGGATTTTGGAATACCTTGAAGCTGATGCAGATATCTTGGTTGCTTTGCTTCATCTTATCAGGTTTCTTCTTTGTTCACAAAATTTTTTTTTTTTTTTTGAGAATTTGAGTTGATGCAACTTTTTTTTCTTTGTTCAAGAGAATGAGATCCCATAGTTCTCTGCACTTCGAAAATTCTAGTTTTGTCTCCTTCTGTATTGCATCTAATTCAGTTAATCGCAAGATTTTCTTTCGTTACTTTCTTATTTTTGTTCTGCTTTCTTCTGTTCTTTGTTACGGGTCTGTGCTGAGTTGCTTGAGGAAGAAAACTTCCAAAAATCCATCTTGGATCTGCTTCAGTTCTGTAGATGGTGAGAATGCACCATCAGGAGAGAGTTTTAATGAATGCTTTAAGATATTAAACAAGAGCAACAAAGTAAATTCAGTTGGTATAAATTGTTCGCCTCATTTTGTTGAAAGCCTCGTCCCCAAATTTAAGACGTAAAACACTAAAAATAGATGATTTAATCAAATGAAGGCAGTATACCTTTTCTCTTATACAATGTTCGCTCTAGTTTTTACTGTCATATGAATTATGACTAAAATCATGCATCAACTACGGCTGACTCACAAGGCAATAGTTGTCTATCCTAATAGTGGGGGAAAATGGGATGGTAGAGCTAAGAAATGGCTGGTGAGTCACAATTTGTTGTCTTATAACTTGTTTTAGAAAATTAGAAACCAATTCTTCCTTCAACATGAGACTAACTACAATGGATTTTTTTTCCTAATTCTTTCAACTTAGCAGCCATCACTCCACATACATATGAAATCCTCAGTGCTGTCTCCTCTGGGTTAGATTTTTTCCCCTGATTTTTACGCGTCTATTTATACAACTATGGTGGGAAAACGATGGTTTGGGGCTTAATTCATTCCCAAGCTAGCCAGGTGTCCATGCTAGTGCTCAAGCGGGACCCAAGGTGTCTTTTAAGTGGCTAAGAGTTGTATGGAAAAAGATTAAAGGAAGGATAAGGTTTTTTTTTTTGTTGTATAACTCATTAAATAATGTACCTAAAAAAAAAAAAAACTTAGTATTTGAGTAGTAAGCTACTGAAATAAGAAAAATACTTTAAGGATAATTTTTTTTTTAATTTTTTCATATAATTAATCATGTTATTTAAATAATTAATTCTATTTATTTATTTAAAATTTATATTATTTAATATATATTTATTTAATAATATATAAAAATTGTACAAAAAATTTATACAAATATTCTTTCTATGTCACTGCCCCTGAAATAAACGGGACCATAGAGGAAAATATATTATGGGTCCTTAGTCCCCTGACCCATCGACGCACTAAGGTGTCAAGATTACATTGGTCCCTTCAGGAAATTACACCCTGAAATCAACGTCAGGGTGCCCCAACTTCGAATGAGAAAGAGAGAGGTAAGGAGAAAAAGCGACCGCCGATATGGATCTCATATAATGCAACATGAAGAGAAAGACAACCCACCAATGCCGTTAACTTCAAAAGTGGATGGAATCAAACGACTCTAGTGTCATCCTCCTAACTCTGGACCCCACCAGAAATCCCCTGAATTGAAAGCCAGCTAATCAGAACTCACCCTTTGGATCAACTTCAGCAGCCCAACCAATAAAAATCTGGATAAGGCCTTGTTGTGGACCAAAAGTGCTTATGTATTAACAATGAAAAAAAAGACTGTTCTGTAGGTCCGTTCAATCCGCTCCATTTTCACAATAATTGTACCTTATTTGAAAAAATTAGTTGTTGGTTTGTGTCCAATTTTCCGATGCTTTCTAACAAAAATGTGGCTAACGCCGTCGGTGGCAAGACGGCAAGGCCTTGCGACAGCTGTATAAAGAAACGGGCACGCTGGTATTGTGCCGCCGATGATGCTTTTCTATGCCAAGCCTGTGATTCTTTTGTTCACTCGGCTAACCCTTTAGCACGTAGGCATGAAAGAGTTCGGTTGAAAGCGTCCTCGTTTAGGCCCTTAACTGTTGAAGAACGTCTGGAAAACTCTCAACCGTTATGGCATAAAGGGTTCACCAAAAAAGCCAGGACACCGCGGCACTCGAAGGGTTCGGTTCTTGAAAAGTCCAAATTAGATGAAGAACGACCAAACCGGGGAAATCCGCTTCTTCTGGTGCCGGAGGTTAGTGTCGATGAGGTATTCTGTGAAGAGAACGAGGAAGAACAACTACTCTATAGGGTGCCGATATACGATCCGTTTGTAGCGGAACTCTGTACTTCTACTGCACCCAATGAAGCTACTGCTCGAACCATAAAGGGAAACGATTCAGAACCAGGAGATGTTGACGGAAGGGAAGCAAAGACTTTAATGTCTGCAGGGTGCGAACAAGATTCCGATCGAAAACATGGGTTCTTTCCATCAGATATGGATATTGCTCAGTTTGCTGCAGATGTTGAGCGTTTACTAGGAAAGGGTCTAGACAACGAGTCGTTCAGAATGGAGGAACTGGGGATGATTGATTCCAAAGAGAAGGAATTGAAGGAGCGCAGTTTAGGGAGTAGTGGTAAAGTGAAGCTTGAAGAGGATGAATGTAATGAAGCCGTCGATGTTGAGGCCGATATAGCAAGAGAGACTTTTGAGTTGAATTTCAGTTACGAGTCTCCGGTTACTTGTAGAGAGGAAGATGATCACCAGCTGGTAAAGGAAGACAGAACTGAAGGGAATAGTTCGAAAAAGAAAACGGAGATACTATTGAGGCTGGATTATGAGGCTGTAATAACCGCCTGGGCAAGTCAAGGATCACCGTGGACCACTGGAGATCGGCCTGAATTTGATCCTGATGAATGCTGGCCCGATTGCTTGGTATGTTATTTTCATTGAGTCGTATATAGGTAGCTAAACAGTTCTTATTATGAAGTGCGACAACTATATCCAGATGAGTTGATTAAAATCAGAGAAATCTTACTAAATAAAGAAACTTAATTTTTTTATTGATAATAAGTTAATAACAAGACACATGAATTATAAATTTTGTGCAGGGTGGAAAAGGAACAGAAGTTAACCATGGTTATGGCGAGCTGATGGGGATTGGACCACATGCTGCGGCAATGGGGGACGGCGGAAGGGAAGCAAGAGTGTCTAGGTATAGAGAAAAACGGCGAACAAGGTTATTCTCGAAGAAAATAAGGTACGAGGTTCGGAAATTGAATGCAGAGAAGAGGCCTAGGATGAAAGGAAGGTTCGTGAAGAGAGCACCATTTGCAGCGCCTGCTGCTGGTTTTTCTTTGCTTCGCAGTTAGCTTAAGCACAGTAACAGTACCATTGAACATGTGAACTATACCATGTACATGTGAATTACGACCAGGTAGCTAGTCTTTTTGAATATGTTCGCTTATGATTGTAAAATAGTTTGTAGCACTTCCCATACTCCTAATAAAATTTTTATACCAACACGAAAAAATGAGACATGGCACTGACCACTGAGCAGCGATGCTCGGCCAGTAATACTACATGTCCTCCATTCGCCAGAAATTTTCTTTTCAAAAAAAAAAAAACAGTAAGTAAATAAAGGTTTTTATTTTGCAATTAAAATTATATCATACAATCTTTTTTTTATGTTGATAAGAGGCAAATCTCTTCCATTTATTTATTTCATTTCACCCACGTCATCATGTAATTCGAATTTATAATCTTTTATTTTCAATGAAAAAAATTATTATTAAGTTATTGAGTTATTTAAGTCGTTTACCTAAAAAATATAAATTATTAAATAAAAAAAAAACCTCTGATATCATCCACTAAACAACCACTAAATAAAAGTTATAAGGATTAACCATCCATTAGGTGAAGGATTACAAGATAACATTTTATCACTAATACAATTACTTGGAGAAAGTAGAAATTAATTACCATTACATGGTATGTAAATATATAAAAAAGAAAAAAATGAAACATCACAAATAAATTGGTTCATTTATTTTTAAACGAAGGTTTCGAGTGTTACACATAAATTAATAGAAGTTACTAATTAATTAATAGCACTCTTTTTGGTGGGGGAGCGGGGGACACCTAATTAATAACTTTAGTTACAGGAATGTGTATGATGAAGTTACTAAATTACCCTTTAACATTTTTAACATAATTCGAAATTTTAAGCATCCGTCTCTGCTTTTAATTAATAGATTAGTAGATGGTGAAAGATTTGTGCGACTTAGGCTTGTTTGCTCCCCTGGAGTTAAAGCCCGACATGCATTCTCAGTTTGGTTAGCCATTCGAAATAGACCAAAGATCCAAGGACAATTTGGCAATGGGAGGCATATATAGCCTGTCAACAAGGAATCAAGGGTACTGTTTGTGTGATGGAGCCGCTGCCTCCTAAAGTTATTTATTTTTCTCCTTTCCATTTTCGAAGCTGGTGTGGATTCTTTAATCTGTATTGAGTCTATTGGCCGCTCATATTGCCACGCGCCTCAGGTTCGGGAAGTGGCATGGCCATGATGTAGACCTGGCAAATGGGCAAGTTGGGTTGGGTAGGGTTAGGGTCGGATCAAAATAAGTTATGGGTCAAAATGAGTTGGATTAAAATGAGTCACGAGTCAATGAAGACTAACTCTAACTCACCCATTATGAGTCACTGGTCAATTGGTCAATTAAATTTTTTTTTTCTCTGTAATTTGTACCTATTATCATTCAAAGAAAAGTATTCAAAAGATTTAAAAATGAAATTCAACATTTTATAAAAGAAAATTTTTTTTCCATTAATTTAATAAAACATATTTACAGTTCCTCAAAATCATATTCTTCACTTCCTTTCAAAAAACAGTACTAATAAAATTCGAAAACACCATACACTTATAAATCTCAATAGCAAAAAAAGAAAAGAAAAAAAGCAATAGTAATATGACAACCAAAAAACACAAATGCATCTAAGTAAGCAAAGGAGAAGATCAAGTAGAATTTTTACTTGGAATTGAAAGAAAACTAAAAAGTATAAATAAGTAAATAACTTACCTTGAAGACTTTAGAGAGAAAAGTTGGTGACAAAGAGAGCACTCGTCGGACTCGAAGGAGAAAGAAAGAAAGGGTTGAATTGACGCAATAGTGACTCGGTGAGACTAAAATCTAAGTATAAAATAATGTTAAAACTAAAGAGAAAAGGTGGAGTCGACGGCTATATATATAAATTATGGCGGTTGAAAATATGAGAAGAGTTAGAACTTTGAAGAGTTAGAGTCTCAGAGAATCTTAGGGCAAGCAAGAATTAAAAAGGTTGGGAGGTGAGTCATGAGTGGAGTGGGATTATTTTTACTTTTAGAAGATGATGAGTTAAGAGAATCAATTAGTTAATTAGGGAAAATTAGTCAATTATTAGAGGTCTAAGTGGGATTGAGAATTGTAAAACAAGATAAATAAATAATAAATTAAAAATTTTTAAATTTTTAGACGAGTAAACGAGTCAAATCCGTAAACTCAACGGGTCAACCCATTATTGATCCGTGA
>BPVZ01000004.1:1982642-1993009 GCA_020521535.1 Rubroshorea leprosula | reverse complement strand
TAAAATTTTATATAAATATAATATATAAAATTTTTATATAAGTAAAACCTTACTCTATATATACATATATATACATATGTTTTTAGGGCTACATTACAATAAATGTTCCCCAACATTTATTTTCCTTTAACCAAACAAGAGCTAAGAAGCATTAAAAATAAAAAAAATAAATTATTAAAATTTTATATAAATATAATATATAAAATTTTTATATAAGTAAAACCTTACTCTATATATACATATATATATATATATACATATGTTTTTGGGGCTACATTACAATAAATGTTCCCCAACATTTATTTTCCTTTAACCAAACAAGAGCTAAGGGGCACTGTACAGTAAAGATATGAATTTTGAAGAGGAATGGGGCACGATGAACGAGTACTACGAACATCCAATGGAATCAAATACAGACAGATATGAATTTTCAAAAAGCCTGCGGTACGTAGGAGTACGACAAAATTCAAGTAAGCGTCCTTTCGACGCAAATAATTTTGCTACGCTTCACCTGCCAAACCAGCCATTCATAAACACCAAATCTGAGTTACCGTCCAGACTATTTATTTTCCCTCCTTTCTTTCCAACTAAAGTCGTAGGATTTGAGTTTTTCACTTTTTTGTGCTTAACTTTTGGAGTTTGGGGTCATATCCTTAATTAGGGTATAAATGGAAATTATGTAATTAATTTTGATAATTTTATCAATTATTTAAGTATCTCAATTATTATTATTTTTATTAAAAATAAAAAAAAATTCAAATTATATAACATACAAGTGAAATTGGATAAGAGATAAAATATAATTAATTACTTCTATTATACAATTAAAATAAAAAAAATTAACAATTTTAAACTATGTTTGGTTGAAGCACATTTGTATTGTCTTTGGAAGTTCCAGAAAGAGAAAATGGAAGTTCTGTTTTGTAATTTGTCTGTCACTGGAAAAAGGGGAAAGGCAGCCAAACTTCAAGTGTGGAAGGGGAAAAGGCAAATCTGATGGATCCTCTGCTTGCAGGCAATAAAGTGGAAAACTTTTCTCTTCTACTTGAACTCTGTACCCACTCTGTCTATTACAACTAAATTTTTATTTGGTTTTTGCCTTTTCCTTTGGTTGCTTTGCTTCTTTAATCCTCTAATCCTCTTAAGCTCTCCTGTATTGCATTTGCCCTTTTCTTTTCTACTTGGCCAGTTGGCCTCACCTCACTCCCGCCTCTTTCTTTCTGACATTTTCCGCACTTTTTTCCCCTTATTTCGTCAGCATAGCTTGGGTGGTAGTTTTTTTTTAATAGTGTGAAACTTTTCCGGAGAAGGGGGAAGGAGTATCTGGGATTTGATTCTAAGTTCGTTAGTTTTATGCACATTCCGTAAGGAATGGTCAGTAAGTCACCAAGTGTGGGATCAACTTGGGTGGTAGTTGAGTATTATTTGTTTAGAAAATTTTATACAATCCAAACTGTATAACAATAATTATTAAATAAAAATTAAATCTTTTAATATTAAAGGTTCTTTACATTTAATTATTATTGTTTTGTAATTTGAGACAGTCTCTATTACAAAACAAAAAACTCTTATTTTATTGTGATTGCATCATAAATACCTTTCATTCTTTTGAATGTAATCCTCTAAAAAGGTCTTTCTTCTACATTTTCAATTTTTCCTTTTACAAGGCTCATTTTTGTGACCTGGTTACCATTAAGCGTGTTTTTGTCCCTCCCCAGACTCCATGATCCTACTAGTCCTTACAAGAAATTAGCTGATCAACAACAAAAGATATTTCCTACTTTAGCCAACCCCAATTTCACTCTCTTAACAACCGGGAATGGAATTCACCTCAAAAAGCCTGTAATCAGTTTTTCTCTACTGTTCTTGTTGAGTATAACATTCCCCAGAATTTTTATCTCTCATCCAGCACTTCCCATGTTTCCATTAATAACAGGGGCTCAGTCATAACAGCATTACTTATCAGTTATCACTACATAAGCATTGTGCAATACATAGTAGTAGTATACTGTCATGGTACACATGCAAATAGACTCATGACACCAAGAAAGTAAAACTTGCCTCCCTAGTACCACTAGCTGGTTCTATGCATACCCAGTCATCCCAACATTTGAACCTGAACGGTTGGTTTTGCTAGCAGATTGTGTGGCAGTTGCCTTGGTGAAATACATGTAGTAATATACATTGAGAATCATTGTTGCTACCACAAACACAGCTCCTGCAATAAAAACACCTTTCCTTAATGTCTCACAAGAGAAATTCTGAGCATAAATCATTTCCCGGTACTTGGTATGATATGCATTCCTTGTTGCACCCGCAAGCAGACATGCTTCAGCAATCAGAAAAGTCAACCTGCAAATGCCATTGCGTAAAAACTTCATTATCTTCAAAGCAGTACAAAATATCAATTCCCTTACACTAATTTCAGTTTAAAACAAACATACGTGCACAAACATATAAACTGACCAAGAGAGAGAATCATTTATAAATCAATCAGTCAAATAGGTATTGTATGTGAATATAGCAAGTTACAGAGAACAGAAAGCAAGGAGGTTCTCAGAATTGTGTGGTTCCTGTTGATTCTTCAAATGCAAGTAGCAGAGATCTTATGAAACTTAAAATATTTACCATGATGAAACAAAATAGATGATGGACCAAGCTCGATCCCCACCGGGTGCTAGGGGTCTCCCAAAACACATACACTTAGTGACACCCATAAGTAGTGATTCACTTGAAAGAAGAAATAAGAAACCACCCACTCCATAGCCAGTGGCAACATCAGAGTTGTATTTACAGTACGTAGCATTTGATGGTTCATCTTTCACAACGGTGCCCTGCAATGCAGAAGAATAATGGTCACTTGACATTAATATATGGTATATGATGCATAAAAACTAGATAAAATTATACCTGGCACACAAGTTATTGAGATTTGAGACACTCAGCTTAAAAGTTCTTATTACATTAAACAAAAAATCAACAATGCTGTGCAGTTTATATTCATACGCCTCAGACCACAGAGAACATCTTATACCAATGTTATTCAATTAAGGATGTGAGACAATAAGAGAACCCAAAAAGGTAGCTATTGAGGTAGAACAGCCCCAGGGCCATCATCCAACCCCACATCAGAATTCCAAACTTCCAATTTCAGCAATGTCAAAACTATCAATAAAGTTGCAGGAGAACTAGAAAATTATCGTTATGATCCATAGAAGAGAAGTGAGTAGGCTAAGAAATATTCCACAAGAATATGTGTAAAGTTTTTATCGTCAAACAATGATGCAGATTACATATACAACTATGACTACCTAAATTAAGGTGATTTCTTTAACATTCCATCTGGTTGAATGTGTTCACAGCAATAGTAATTTTTAAGAGTCAAAAAAATCTTACTCCATAGCCATAGTTCCAAAAAGGTATTTCTTTTCCTCTTTTTTCCTTCTCATCAGAAAGTAGGAGAAAAAAGTACTTATTGAGATTCCTTTTTTTTTTTTAAGAAGAAAAGACTATAGCTGTAATCAACTAGTCTAGCAGATAACTGACATGCAAAATCATCAGGGAAGAGGGTAAATGAGATTGACCTTAAAGTTTGAGGGGTAACTTGTGGCCTTATAATTCACTAATGTTAACTCAATTACAGAGGACTAGCAATACACTAGGCATGCCTAGTTTTTAACACCAACATCGAATAATACAAGGTGATCTATGATCTTGAACAACAAAGATAGTTTGATAACAAGAATTTGCGAGGTAAATTTGAAAAAGATAAGGTAGTTCTAATCTTATGGGGAAAAAAATGTTTACATTTGATGAGTAATTCTCTAAGGATTCTCTCAAATTAAATATCACCTTCACAATTGTACAGTAAAATAATAAATCCAAGCTGGCAGAGAAAAGAAACCAAAAGTAAACTCAACCAATAGCAGTCTAGTCTGTTTAGATCAATGAGTTGATATAATGATATGAGTGCGACAAGGGTGAACAAGAAATGAAGAATATTGTGATCAGCTAGAGAACACAGAACCTATCTAAAGATTAGAGCTGCCCCTAAGATATAAATGAACCAATTACCTTAAATAATGAACATAATTGGAGTTAGCTACACAACTTTTCCTTTGATTAAAGGAACAATGTTTATAGAGCCAATGTTAATCTAGCTTATAACATCCCATTACACAAAGCACTTAACTAAAACCAAATCATCTAATCTTCAAAACCCAATTCATCCTTTAAACTCAGATCTCTACACATTACCTGCTGCAGAGCCACAATTTTCCATACACTCAAATATTATATAGTTAAACAGACTAACATTCCAAGATAGATATTAGAACACTGTTATTAAAGCAACGAAGATGAATAACAGGAAAAATAGAAGTGCTCTCAGTTATAGTTATAATTGTGAAGTAAGTATCTTGAAACAGGGCAGAAAGAACAGAAAAATGAAGGCTTACAATGCTTCTTCTTCTCTCGGCAGCAATGGCGAACCCAAAGGCCACCAGGCAGAGGGCCACCGCTAGAAGGTGCACCAAGGTCGAGCCTTTTCCCTCACCCATCTCTTCTTTGAGTTCAGAACTATAGAGAATGTGAGCTTCTTGAATTGGAAGTGGAAAAAAGGTGTGAGCCACTTGCCAGTGAGAACCAGCTTTGTTCGCAGCGGGGTGGAAAGCAACAAAGCTAATTTTGGGAAAGTAAAGAACTTTAGACCCACGCGTATGGCATCTGCGTTTAAACCACGCGATGGTAAAAAAATAATCGCCTTTTTCTTTTGTCTTTTTTGAAAAAAAAACATAGATTGAAAGTAAAAATCTGGGCCAGCTTTTTACAGATACCCAATCTTATACAGTTCCACGGGCTAGCAAAAAGGGGGTGGGGTGAGATGAGTGGAGCTTAATAGGTTTGGACCCAATGGGTTATACAGGAGGGGCCAAGGCGGCCTATTGAGCTATGTTTTGCACTAGTTGCGTTGTTAGCCCATTGAGCAGGCACCGGCCCACTTTCTTGAGACGAAAGTCAGAGCCCGCATTGAATTATCTGAGGTGGTTGGTTCCCTGTTCAACAGGATGCAAGGACGTGGCACCCAGTCAGCGACGACGTGGTGCTAACGTGGAAATTTCTCGAACTTCTTGTATATGCCCGGAGAATGAAGTGACTAATCAGTCCAATACTTGGACGCTATTTTATTTTTCTGTACTTCATATATGCATTTTAAAACCCTTAATCTCAATTTTAAAAACAATGTTTTGAAGGTAATAAAATTAATTTGATTGAGTTTTTGTTGGTGATTTAATACAATTTTTTGAATGAAATAACTTTAAAATGTTAAACTAAATTCGCACTTGAATTTTGTGATCTAATAACTTTATATTCAGTTATAAAGTGTATCTCTCAATTTTAAAGTTGAGATTTGAATTTTTTATCTTAAATTATAAATCATTCAAATATATATATATATATATATATATATATATATATATATATATAAAACCAAATTCTATTGACTTAGCTGTGATCTTATCTTTGATGACATGGGGTGAGAAGTTTTATCAACAATGCTAGCCCTAGAGTTTGTGGCTGGATTAAAAATGCATTTTGCATTGAAATCACGGTGAATCGTACTTTTCAAACTGTTGTGTAACAAAGTCGAAATAGGAAAACGATGTGAATACGCAAGTGCCAAGACCGAAAAGTATTAATAAAGGGATAAACATTTTCAATCACAAAAAAAGTTTTGCCTTAGCTACAAGCCTACCACCATTGCTTTTGCTGCCTCCTGCAGCCACAAAATTCTGCTGAAATTTATCGACTTTTTTCTAGTCCTCTCGAACTAAAATGGACCCCAACCAGCAAATTTGTGAAGAAGAACCAACACTACAATGGTGTGCAATTCCAAACAAGAACTCTATATGGTGCCAAAGTCACAACAACAATAAAGCTGCTCTAATAAATGCCAGATTAATTTACTAAAGGATGGTTGAGGGGTCTCAGAATTTTCAGCCACTGATTCATCACAGGTGTTTTAAGGAGCTGGAGGAAGCCAAGAAGGGCATACCCTAGTGCATTCATCATGATCATTGGATTTGACAACAAGCGAAAAGTCCAATGCATCAGCTTCATTGCTTACAAGCCTCCAGGCTACTGAATTTAGTACTCACATTGATGTTTCCAAGCAAATTATCTGTGACCCAATTCTCTGATCTTGTTATTGAGTTTTTGTATGATAGAAGGACCAAATGCACATAAAAGAGCAAAGTATATCAGATTATGTCCTTTTATCATCAATAGGTTTATCAACTTAGTTTCTCTTTCTGTCCCTCTATCTAATGAACTCAACATCCTAAGATAATGATAAAAATGTAAGGACATTTTCATTAAATTAGCAACTTAAAATTAAAAATTAGAAGATAAGGGAAGAAAACCAGAAATCACCTTCATGTACTAGTCATTCTTAACTCTAAGTGGGACATTGTTTTGAATTGTGACACTCATCCATCAGTAAACTCTTTTGCAAGGGACAGGAAGAATTTCAGCCCTTAATTGTCTATCTTTATAACAGTAACAAAAAAAAAACAAAAGTAAGACGGCAAACTTCAGTCAGAATCTCAGATTACATGACATAACAAAAGCAAAGTATTCATAAAGCCTTCAGTGTTACCCTTGAAGTTGGACAATTAAGATTACAGTCCCTTAATTCACTGGTTCAAGATTCTTTAAAACTTATATTTGAATGGTCAAGACTTGGATTCATTCAAAAAAAATGATGTCCCTGAAGCCAAAGTCATGATGGGGTGAAGGATTTTAAGTTGAGATTACATGAGAAGAAAATGTGAAGAAAGAAATTTCAAATTCTGACCTAAATTCAAGCTCACTGCCACAATCTGATACTGAAATAAAAGTTTCAACTCCATCATTACAGCAACGATGGCTTCTAACCTTCACAATACTTAAAGACTTAGAAATGAAAGGCCAAGAAATGACACGGGGCAAAGAACCATCGCAAATTCTAGTCCTCATTCCTCGGATGAGATAAGATAATGGGCTTTTGCCACGTGGCACAACAAGTGGAGCACTTAACGATAAGGCTTGGAAACCAACATCCACTCATTATGTGGCCATCAGGGTCTAATGTCCGTCCACCAGAATCAGGGGGCTAGAAAATATCTAAGATTTCCCACTTCAATTTGAGACCACTTGATGCAAAATGGGTAAAATCTCACTCAAAAACATGACAGACTTGTGCGGTTTGCCTATAAGTACAGGATAAAGTTGCAGTGCTATGGCCTCTTAAACTGATCATAACCACACAAAGACTCCGTTTGTAGCTAAGGGAAGAAGAGTCATGGCATCCATAGTCTCATCAGCCGCAGTGACCTCCGTCAACAGAGCCTCACCGGCTCAGGCCACCGTGGTCGCCCCATATGTTGGCCTCAAGTCCACCGCTTCCTTTCCAGGGACCCGCCGGCTCAGCAATGACATTACCTCGTTGGCCAACAATGGTTACAGAGCTCAGTGCATGCAGGTAACCAAAAAGACCTTAATTCTTGTTGTTTCTCTTGGTAGTATTTATTATTAGACGCATCGCTGGGCTAAGAAAGCTGCGGCTTCTCATAAAATCTGGGTTTTGAGGGTAGGTGTGGCCTCCACTTGGAAAGAAGAAGTTCGAAACTCTCTCATACCTTCCGGATCTCTCCCCAGAACAATTGGCTAGGGAAGTCGACTACCTTCTCCGCTCGAAATGGGTTCCTTGCTTGGAATTTGAGTTGGAGGTTACATGCTTCATCTCTTCTTTCTCCTACTAATAGCTTTAACTTACCATGATGTTGTTAGTGTCTAATTTTAGTTCCAGTGACAAGTTACAGTTAGACCAAACAGGCTTTTAATCGAGGCATAAATCTTTCTAGCAGAAGTAACATTATATAGTCAATTTAGCATCAAAAGGATACATTATTTACATTTTTAATGCTTTCTTGAAACAGAAGGGATGGGTTTATCGTGAGAACAGCAGGACCCCAGGATACTACGATGGCCGCTACTGGACCATGTGGAAGCTCCCCATGTTTGGGTGCACTGATTCATCCCAGGTGTTGAAGGAGGTGGAGGAATGCAAGAAGGCATACCCACAAGCATTCGTCCGTATCATCGGATTCGACAACGTTCGTCAAGTCCAGTGCATCAGTTTCATTGCCTCCAAGCCCAAGGGCTTCTAAATTCCATGCTTTTGTTTGTTGTTGGGTTCATCTTCCATTTCAGAATTTTTGTTCTTCCTGTTTGATGCTAATCAAGTATGGACATTGTTCTGGATTGAAATAAAATTTGTGTTTTCATTGTGAATGAATTCTGTATTAACTGAAGCATAATTTGTAGTTTTATTTTATTCCTCCATCATTCTCTGCTGGAATTGAACATGCAACCCAAATCAGAAAGATTTATAACAAAAAACACAAAAGACTTAAAAAACAGAAAGTGAATTTTTTCAGTTTTCATTGAACTCTTTCTTTTTAACATTTTTCTCAAGGCTTGGGAACCTCATTGATGCTCCTCAAGTTCCAGATATCATCATCCCACACAACATCACTAAATAGATCATCATACGCCGTGTCCACAAAATCCATATCCCATAACGGCGACCACACGCACCCCCATGACATTTGCTCATCCGCCACGCCACTCAACCACGGCCACCACTCCTCCCACCCAACCACATTCTCCATCGTCATGGACGCCGCCTCTTCCTTCCCATCCTCCTCCTTGCTCTCCACCGCCTTCTTGCTCTTCCTTTTGGATACCCCTTCAGCTTTCCCACCTTGCGCGGCGTCATCCATCTCCCCTTTCCTCTTCCCCTTCATCTACCCTGTTCTATCCCTTTGAGATATAATATAAACTAAAAAAAAAAAAAAAAAAGAGGATAATTTCGTAGATAGTATAGATGGTAAGGAGATTGAAGAGGATTGATGATACTTATATTTAGAAGAACATATTGATGTAAGCAGAAGCTTCTTTTCTTGGTCTTTGTTTGAGGGAATATGTAATGTCAAAAGTATACCGCTATGAAGGGACTCGGCAACTTGAGTTGGCACGAAGCAAAGTAAATGTTCATTTGGACCGCCATTCTATATGGGGTCTTGTTCAATGAATGACAAAGGATCGAGATAGAGGGCGATTAGGGGAAGGTTGTGGGGATCCAATAAAGAAATGCCATGTTTGGGAAAGAACGAGATGGGGTTGGTAGGTGACAGATGCAATGTGAAGACCTATTTGAAGATGAGATAATCTACAGTGTTATGGTATTTGATTTTTCAAATTTTGTGGCAGTTCCCTTGCGTTTGTCTCCCACCGTGTGTTATATTCTGACTGCAAGTTTGGGGGGTTCGTCCTGCTTTTTTGTTAAGTAATTAAGAGTTGTGACAATATTTGTATTGAATGGCAGCTGCAGTATGCGATAAGTCGGCTCTATTTTTAAAAAAAAAGGTACCATGCAGCTGGTTTGATACACTAATTTTTCTAGTTTAATATAAATTAATTCAATGTAATTCAAATTGCATCTGTAATTCAAAAATTTATTTTCTAATTTTAATATTATTTACTTCGGGATTGAGATTTGAGAGTAACGAATTGGCATTCTAATCTTATCCACCAATTTAGTTGGGCTCTGCTTTTGGCCTAACAAATTTGCCAGTGAAACTTAGAAACAAACTGCTACTAAAAACAATTAAAGAGTGACCCAGCCTGAACATTAGTATATTCCATTTTGGTCCACTAATGCACTAGGTCAACTTTTTGGTACCACTCTAGACATGGCAAAAGTTCCTGCCTGTTTGGTCCACCAATGCATTAGATCATGCTTTTGGTAGATCTAACTCAAAACTCTCCGAGTCACTACCAAATAGGTATTGTCTTGTAAAACATGTTTAAAATTAAAATTTTTAAATCAATATTCAAAGAAATTAATCATTAAATGTATTAAACCAATGTAATATTGCACCTCTGAAATTAATTGAAGAGAGATTAGCATAAAAATTACACACAAACCATTACAAAAACACTTTGCCTATCCCAAAAAAAGACAAATCTTATATTAAACTCCTAAACATAAACACTTTACCTATCCCAAAAAAGACAAACCTTATATTAAACCACTGTTTTGAAACCCGGTTTAGCTTGGTCAATTCAATCAATTGAGTCTGGCTTGATTCTAAAAACGAGCCGAGTGATGGTATTTACCCATTGAAGGTCAAACTCAGTCAAAATTTGACCCAGTCAACTTAGTCAAAACTTCTTTTTTTTTTTTACATTTTCACTTTTTTTTTCATTTTTTAAAAATTTTTTATATTTATATTTATTTAATTAATAGATAATATAATAAT
>BPVZ01000004.1:1971143-1982542 GCA_020521535.1 Rubroshorea leprosula | reverse complement strand
TTAACCCAGTCGATCAAATTGGTTCAACCAATTGAACCAGACCTGATGACCAAAATGGGTCAATCACCGGGTTGGACTTTAAAACATTGCATTAAACTCCCAAACATACTCCAAATTTTTTATTAAACCCTTAAACTATTATCGAAGTAAATAAGTTTTTGAACTTAGTAATTTGAGCAATTTAACCTTCTTCTTTTTTTTTTATTGTAAACTTAATGTTCGTTTATACCTCATTTGCGTAGACAAAATATTAACATGTCATTTATGTGGTGATTATTAACTTTGTCTACACAGACAAGGCATAAATGGGAGTTAACTCTATAGTAAGGAAAATGATTAAATTGCTCAAATTGTCAAGTTTAAAAAATCATTTGCTTCAATAAAAATTTAAAAACTTAATCGAGAATCTAAAGTAAATCCGAGGGCTTAGCCATAGGGGTTTGCCCAAAAAAAAAAAACCTTTTGATACATCTGTTTATAGCTTTATTTTTTGATGTTTACATCTGTCTATAGCTGTGTAACAGAGGATTGCCATTTTAGATAAGTACACCTCCACCACCTACTCAATTTGATTGTGAGGAAAATAATGAATTAAGTAGCTAGGGTGACTATCAAAAAAATTATACCAGTAGCTAGGGTTCTTCATTAATTCTTCACCTAAATTTGGTATTGGGATGAATTTGGTCTGCCTGGGGCAGTTTCTAGTTTGCGTCAAACCGAAACTGAATCTTCACGTTCAAAACCGCTCTTGTTTTCCCAACCGTTAATCTAACTTCCAATTCACGTCTGTGATTCAATGATGCAATTTAATTAACATATTTGAGAGTTGAGACTGCTTCTTGCTGAAATGAATTCAGTAGTTACTTCAAATTCAATTTGGACGTTAAACCTTAAGTTTGGATAGTGAACCATTTAGGCCATCAAGTATCAAACCAGCTTCATTTGATTATAACACTTGAATGGTTGACCAAAAAATTCAAGCTCATCTTCAAGACTAAAAGCTACCCCTGGCCTAAACTGTAACTGGAATCAATTCAACCCCTTTATTATAGAGCTCCTCGACCTGCTTCGCTACCTAAAGTTTACCCACTTAAGTTTGGCTCCTTCAACATTTAAATTAGAAAAATGCCATAAAAAAATACTCATTATATTTTACCTGTCACACTTTAACTTTTTTTTTCCTTAGGGACTTCATCCCACACTTTTTTTCACTTTCCTTTTCCCTACCAAAGTTATATCTTTTCTGTTTCATAAAGACCTAGTCCACCTGATTGATCCTACGGCCTGAAATAGAGTTTTTCTTTTGGATAGTTGGATAACTTAGAGTTTTACTTCTTGTAGTAGTTAATCTGGATGCTAATTCCATACTTTGAGTTTTATTAGATAAATGAAAATTACATTTCATCCAAAAAAAAAAAAAAAAAAGGCCTTTACAGGCATTTTTAAGTAATGCTTTTGATAGTATGTAAAAAGCAATTGAAATTGGTTGAAAACAAAAGCATAGCAAAGTAATAGGACGGAAGAAGTAGTAAATGGAGTTGAAGCTCGCACGCTTAAGAGCATAAAATCAATTTCAGAGAATGCATGCTGATAAACAAGTGGTTGCGCTAGGCGGCTAGGGCATAGGCGTCAGGATTGAAGGAGCGGGAGGCGCGGGGAAAGAAAGAGCCATAGCACGCAAAATGAATACTCCAAGGCGGTATAAAGGAGCCAAAAGGAGCTTGCAGATCATGCGGCTGTAGCTGCAGTATATCCTGAAAAGGGGTTTAGAGAATTCCATGATTAGGGATCATTCACTCAAAACTTTGACTTCTCCCATGCCATAAAGAACCTCAAATTCCTTCATCTTTATTCCCGGGCACAAAACTGATGCCCATTTAGGAGAATACTGCCATAAACGAAAAAGAGCAGCAGCATTTCCAAGCAGAATTCCACGCCCCCAGTAGTGGCGTGCTTCATAAGCAAACATCAATGCATCATAGCTCATGTTGCTTAGCTTTATATGGTTCAAATCAGTGCAAGCATCCTAGAAGAAAAGCCGAATGTGCAGATGTATAAAGATTGATTGAAATACCAACTTGACTTTGTACACATTTCTCTACATTAGTTTTCTAACTGAAACTGCAACTTCGAAGACCCAAAGGATACAGAAAGAAAAACTGCTCCTCACTCAGACCGTACTTACAATACAATACAAGAGACTGACCAGAGAGTTATCTCTTGACACAGTTACACAAGTCATGCTCTTGTATCATTTCAATCTTTAGGGCTAAGGACCTTTCTCTCTTTATTTTCCTGAAACAACTCTTCATTTACTTACAAGACAACATAACTACGTACAAAGAACCCTTGGAAACATATTCACATTAAACAAAGGATCCCTTTTTTGCCTCTCTAAGAACTTCAAAATTCTTCTCATGATATCAAACCTTCGTCCTGGTTTACAGTCTTTTTTTTCCCTCAGCTCTTCTAAATGTATGTACTCTTCTGTGGATTGAATTGAGTTCTAAGCCAGGGCAGGGATGCTGCAATTTCGACGATCCCTGTCCAGGCAATCGAACCCCTCGATTCTCACTGCTGGTTTGTTACCAAAATTTGCCCGATGGCAACCTCCTTTCCTTGCAGACGGGGAAGGAGATGATAATATACCAACAGGAGGCGGAATTGGTGACAGCTGTGACAAAGGGGGAATTTTATCATCCCCAAATCGAGCATCCTGTGTTAACGGGTTAGCTACTCTGCTCGGCGGCGACCCACATAAAAAAGGGGGCGACGAGGCTACATGTGTGCAAGATTGTTCCGCACCATAAGATCCATGACCACCCTGCAAAAGTTCAACCAAAAATTTAAAATCTATACATAAATCAATCTTGCAGACACAGACAGAATTCACTCATGAAACCATATGAAATCAATTAACTTGAATAGCTTTTTTGGGAAAGAAAATATTCTTGGCACACACATAGTTTTCCTCGTTGGCCAAAAAAAAAAAAACAGTTAACTGAAAGCATCAACACAAACTATTTTCAAGTTAAAAGGAGGAGAATAAGGGGCATAAAAATAACCGTACCTTTGTGAGGATGATATCCAAAAGATCACTCCCTGCTTTCGAATCACACATCTCTGCTTGATGGCTGAAATTTTAGAAAAGAAATAGCAAAGTTAACAAACTGAAACTCCTTAAAACATCAATTCTATATTATAAAGGACACAGAGCCACGAATTTACCTGAGTTGCCATCTGAGAGACCTGACAGGATGAGGGTGGTCGTTGATGGCTGCGTTTAGAACACCCAAACGACGTGGTTTGGGGCAGATGACGGTTTCTCTCAGATCCGAAACAGAAACGGAGCTCCATTTGTCTTCGCGTGCTGCGCTCACCTTCTGTTGAATTGCACAGTGATTCATGTTTTCCGTCTCTAATTTTTCTTTATTAAACAATTAATTTCCCTGAAATAAAAGAAGTGAAAAGAAAAATTTTAGAGTTGTATTTAATAACAGATCTGCTATTGCATAAACGCATAGGGCGGCTGACAGATTACCCTAGGTTAGTCAACACAAACAAACAAAAAAACAAAAAAAGGAAAACCGCCTTTCGGAAATTTCCGCCGCCGCCTTGAGCAAGGAGGTGGAAAAATCGCTGCATAATCTAAAAACGGCTCTTGAGTTTCTTACGAGAAATTAGGGTTTTTTTTTTTTTTTCAATCTGTTTTACAACGTCTACGAAAGGAAAAGGAGCCGTCTCTATAGATCTAATTGCAATTTTCACCAGAAAAATTAACCGGAATCATTCCATTTCATCTCAGATCTGCATAGCTTACAAGCAATTTCAACAACTGAGCTCTTAATAACCGATAGAAGAAGCAAATCAAACTCGTAAAAAAAGCCAGTAAAAGTGGAGAAATTCTGCCCCTAGAAAACAAATCAAAGAACATAAATCCGCTAGCAGAATCAATCTGCGAAAAAACTGTTTAAAAAAAATTCAAAAAAAATTCCACAAGCTTTTGATAAAATTAAAGCTCCAGATCTCCCCCGGGAGGAAAAGTCAGCGAACTTCGGGCTCCAAAAAAAGAACAGAGAGATAGAGAGCAACCGTCGTACCTTAGCTTCAACTGTACAGCTCTAGGATTCGAACGAGAGAGAACTCCTCAACTTAGAAAGTAAATATATAAACCAAGAAACACCAGAAAAAATTGAAGGGAAAAAAAAAAAGAATTGAATGGAGAAATTAGCCGAGAGAACAAACGACAGTAAAAGGGCGGTCCCCTGTGATTTATAGGAGAGAGAGGGACAGAGGGCAGAAGACAGAAGGAGGAGACAAGAGAATCAGAGAAAATGAAAAAGAAAATATTGAGAGAGAAAAGTCAGTTGTGGTATGGGGCAACGTCACAGCTAAGATGAGAGAGTAAGAAAGAGGGAAAATAAAAAGCAGGCTAGACCTGCAAAGCACTGCACCAACCCCTCTTCTGTAATTCTTTTTCTTTTTTTTTTCTACTTAAAAAATTTTTTTCCTTTTTTTTTTTTAAAGAAGAAAAGACTATAGCTGTAATCAACTAGTCTAGCAGATAACTGACATGCAAAATCATCAGGGAAGAGGGTAAATGAGATTGACCTTAAAGTTTGAGGGGTAACTTGTGGCCTTATAATTCACTAATGTTAACTCAATTACAGAGGACTAGCAATACACTAGGCACGCTTAGTTTTTAACACCAACATCGAATAATACAAGGTGATCTATGATCTTGAACAACAAAGATAGTTTGATAACAAGAATTTGCGAGGTAAATTTGAAAAAGATAAGGTAGTTCTAATCTTATGGGGAAAAAAATGTTTACATTTGATGAGTAATTCTCTAAGGATTCTCTCAAATTAAATATCACCTTCACAATTGTACAGTAAAATAATAAATCCAAGCTGGCAGAGAAAAGAAACCAAAAGTAAACTCAACCAATAGCAGTCTAGTCTGTTTAGATCAATGAGTTGATATAATGATATGAGTGCGACAAGGGTGAACAAGAAATGAAGAATATTGTGATCAGCTAGAGAACACAGAACCTATCTAAAGATTAGAGCTGCCCCTAAGATATAAATGAACCAATTACCTTAAATAATGAACATAATTGGAGTTAGCTACACAACTTTTCCTTTGATTAAAGGAACAATGTTTATAGAGCCAATGTTAATCTAGCTTATAACATCCCATTACACAAAGCACTTAACTAAAACCAAATCATCTAATCTTCAAAACCCAATTCATCCTTTAAACTCAGATCTCTACACATTACCTGCTGCAGAGCCACAATTTTCCATACACTCAAATATTATATAGTTAAACAGACTAACATTCCAAGATAGATATTAGAACACTGTTATTAAAGCAACGAAGATGAATAACAGGAAAAATAGAAGTGCTCTCAGTTATAGTTATAATTGTGAAGTAAGTATCTTGAAACAGGGCAGAAAGAACAGAAAAATGAAGGCTTACAATGCTTCTTCTTCTCTCGGCAGCAATGGCGAACCCAAAGGCCACCAGGCAGAGGGCCACCGCTAGAAGGTGCACCAAGGTCGAGCCTTTTCCCTCACCCATCTCTTCTTTGAGTTCAGAACTATAGAGAATGTGAGCTTCTTGAATTGGAAGTGGAAAAAAAGTGTGAGCCACTTGCCAGTGAGAACCAGCTTTGTTCGCAGCGGGGTGGAAAGCAACAAAGCTAATTTTGGGAAAGTAAAGAACTTTAGACCCACGCGTATGGCATCTGCGTTTAAACCACGCGATGGTAAAAAAATAATCGCCTTTTTCTTTTGTCTTTTTTGAAAAAAAAAACATAGATTGAAAGTAAAAATCTGGGCCAGCTTTTTACAGATACCCAATCTTATACAGTTCCACGGGCTAGCAAAAAGGGGGTGGGGTGAGATGAGTGGAGCTTAATAGGTTTGGACCCAATGGGTTATACAGGAGGGGCCAAGGCGGCCTATTGAGCTATGTTTTGCACTAGTTGCGTTGTTAGCCCATTGAGCAGGCACCGGCCCACTTTCTTGAGACGAAAGTCAGAGCCCGCATTGAATTATCTGAGGTGGTTGGTTCCCTGTTCAACAGGATGCAAGGACGTGGCACCCAGTCAGCGACGACGTGGTGCTAACGTGGAAATTTCTCGAACTTCTTGTATATGCCCGGAGAATGAAGTGACTAATCAGTCCAATACTTGGACGCTATTTTATTTTTCTGTACTTCATATATGCATTTTAAAACCCTTAATCTCAATTTTAAAAACAATGTTTTGAAGGTAATAAAATTAATTTGATTGAGTTTTTGTTGGTGATTTAATACAATTTTTTGAATGAAATAACTTTAAAATGTTAAACTAAATTCGCACTTGAATTTTGTGATCTAATAACTTTATATTCAGTTATAAAGTGTATCTCTCAATTTTAAAGTTGAGATTTGAATTTTTTATCTTAAATTATAAATCATTCAAATATATATATATATATATATATATATATATATATATATATATAAAACCAAATTCTATTGACTTAGCTGTGATCTTATCTTTGATGACATGGGGTGAGAAGTTTTATCAACAATGCTAGCCCTAGAGTTTGTGGCTGGATTAAAAATGCATTTTGCATTGAAATCACGGTGAATCGTACTTTTCAAACTGTTGTGTAACAAAGTCGAAATAGGAAAACGATGTGAATACCCAAGTGCCAAGACCGAAAAGTATTAATAAAGGGATAAACATTTTCAATCACAAAAAAAGTTTTGCCTTAGCTACAAGCCTACCACCATTGCTTTTGCTGCCTCCTGCAGCCACAAAATTCTGCTGAAATTTATCGACTTTTTTCTAGTCCTCTCGAACTAAAATGGACCCCAACCAGCAAATTTGTGAAGAAGAACCAACAATACAATGGTGTGCAATTCCAAACAAGAACTCTATATGGTGCCAAAGTCACAACAACAATAAAGCTGCTCTAATAAATGCCAGATTAATTTACTAAAGGATGGTTGAGGGGTCTCAGAATTTTCAGCCACTGATTCATCACAGGTGTTTTAAGGAGCTGGAGGAAGCCAAGAAGGGCATACCCTAGTGCATTCATCATGATCATTGGATTTGACAACAAGCGAAAAGTCCAATGCATCAGCTTCATTGCTTACAAGCCTCCAGGCTACTGAATTTAGTACTCACATTGATGTTTCCAAGCAAATTATCTGTGACCCAATTTTCTGATCTTGTTATTGAGTTTTTGTATGATAGAAGGACCAAATGCACATAAAAGAGCAAAGTATATCAGATTATGTCCTTTTATCATCAATAGGTTTATCAACTTAGTTTCTCTTTCTGTCCCTCTATCTAATGAACTCAACATCCTAAGATAATGATAAAAATGTAAGGACATTTTCATTAAATTAGCAACTTAAAATTAAAAATTAGAAGATAAGGGAAGAAAACCAGAAATCACCTTCATGTACTAGTCATTCTTAACTCTAAGTGGGACATTGTTTTGAATTGTGACACTCATCCATCAGTAAACTCTTTTGCAAGGGACAGGAAGAATTTCAGCCCTTAATTGTCTATCTTTATAACAGTAACAAAAAAAAAACAAAAGTAAGACGGCAAACTTCAGTCAGAATCTCAGATTACATGACATAACAAAAGCAAAGTATTCATAAAGCCTTCAGTGTTACCCTTGAAGTTGGACAATTAAGATTACAGTCCCTTAATTCACTGGTTCAAGATTCTTTAAAACTTATATTTGAATGGTCAAGACTTGGATTCATTCAAAAAAAAATGATGTCCCTGAAGCCAAAGTCATGATGGGGTGAAGGATTTTAAGTTGAGATTACATGAGAAGAAAATGTGAAGAAAGAAATTTCAAATTCTGACCTAAATTCAAGCTCACTGCCACAATCTGATACTGAAATAAAAGTTTCAACTCCATCATTACAGCAACGATGGCTTCTAACCTTCACAATACCCAAAGACTAAGAAATGAAAGGCCAGGAAATGACACGGGGCAAAGAACCATCGCAAATTCTAGTCCTCATTCCTCGGATGAGATAAGATAATGGGCTTTTGCCACGTGGCACAACAAGTGGAGCATTTAACGATAAGGCTTGGAAACCAACATCCACTCATTATGTGGCCATCAGGGTCTAATGTCCGTCCACCAGAATCAGGGGGCTAGAAAATATCTAAGATTTCCCACTTCAATTTGAGACCACTTGATGCAAAATGGGTAAAATCTCACTCAAAAACATGACAGACTTGTGCGGTTTGCCTATAAGTACAGGATAAAGTTGCAGTGCTATGGCCTCTTAAACTGATCATTACCACACAAAGACTCCGTTTGTAGCTAAGGGAAGAAGAGTCATGGCATCCATAGTCTCATCAGCCGCAGTGACCTCCGTCAACAGAGCCTCACCGGCTCAGGCCACCGTGGTCGCCCCATATGTTGGCCTCAAGTCCACCGCTTCCTTTCCAGGGACCCGCCGGCTCAGCAATGACATTACCTCGTTGGCCAACAATGGTTACAGAGCTCAGTGCATGCAGGTAACCAAAAAGACCTTAATTCTTGTTGTTTCTCTTGGTAGTATTTATTATTAGATGCATCGCTGGGCTAAGAAAGCTGCGGCTTCTCATAAAATCTGGGTTTTGAGGGTAGGTGTGGCCTCCACTTGGAAAGAAGAAGTTCGAAACTCTCTCATACCTTCCGGATCTCTCCCCAGAACAATTGGCTAGGGAAGTCGACTACCTTCTCCGCTCGAAATGGGTTCCTTGCTTGGAATTTGAGTTGGAGGTTACATGCTTCATCTCTTCTTTCTCCTACTAATAGCTTTAACTTACCATGATGTTGTTAGTGTCTAATTTTAGTTCCAGTGACAAGTTACAGTTAGACCAAACAGGCTTTTAATCGAGGCATAAATCTTTCTAGCAGAAGTAACATTATATAGTCAATTTAGCATCAAAAGGATACATTATTTACATTTTTAATGCTTTCTTGAAACAGAAGGGATGGGTTTATCGTGAGAACAGCAGGACCCCAGGATACTACGATGGCCGCTACTGGACCATGTGGAAGCTCCCCATGTTTGGGTGCACTGATTCATCCCAGGTGTTGAAGGAGGTGGAGGAATGCAAGAAGGCATACCCACAAGCATTCGTCCGTATCATCGGATTCGACAACGTTCGTCAAGTCCAGTGCATCAGTTTCATTGCCTCCAAGCCCAAGGGCTTCTAAATTCCATGCTTTTGTTTGTTGTTGGGTTCATCTTCCATTTCAGAATTTTTGTTCTTCCTGTTTGATGCTAATCAAGTATGGACATTGTTCTGGATTGAAATAAAATTTGTGTTTTCATTGTGAATGAATTCTGTATTAACTGAAGCATAATTTGTAGTTTTATTTTATTCCTCCATCATTCTCTGCTGGAATTGAACATGCAACCCAAATCAGAAAGATTTATAACAAAAAACACAAAAGACTTAAAAAACAGAAAGTGAATTTTTTCAGTTTTCATTGAACTCTTTCTTTTTAACATTTTTCTCAAGGCTTGGGAACCTCATTGATGCTCCTCAAGTTCCAGATATCATCATCCCACACAACATCACTAAATAGATCATCATACGCCGTGTCCACAAAATCCATATCCCATAACGGCGACCACACGCACCCCCATGACATTTGCTCATCCGCCACGCCACTCAACCACGGCCACCACTCCTCCCACCCAACCACATTCTCCATCGTCATGGACGCCGCCTCTTCCTTCCCATCCTCCTCCTTGCTCTCCACCGCCTTCTTGCTCTTCCTTTTGGATACCCCTTCAGCTTTCCCACCTTGCGCGGCGTCATCCATCTCCCCTTTCCTCTTCCCCTTCATCTACCCTGTTCTATCCCTTTGAGATATAATATAAACTAAAAAAAAAAAAAAAAAAGAGGATAATTTCGTAGATAGTATAGATGGTAAGGAGATTGAAGAGGATTGATGATACTTATATTTAGAAGAACATATTGATGTGAGCAGAAGCTTCTTTTCTTGGTCTTTGTTTGAGGGAATATGTAATGTCAAAAGTATACCGCTATGAAGGGACTCGGCAACTTGAGTTGGCACGAAGCAAAGTAAATGTTCATTTGGACCGCCATTCTATATGGGGTCTTGTTCAATGAATGACAAAGGATCGAGATAGAGGGCGATTAGGGGAAGGTTGTGGGGATCCAAAAAAGAAATGCCATGTTTGGGAAAGAACGAGATGGGGTTGGTAGGTGACAGATGCAATGTGAAGACCTATTTGAAGATGAGATAATCTACAGTGTTATGGTATTTGATTTTTCAAATTTTGTGGCAGTTCCCTTGCGTTTGTCTCCCACCGTGTGTTATATTCTGACTGCAAGTTTGGGGGGTTCGTCCTGCTTTTTTGTTAAGTAATTAAGAGTTGTGACAATATTTGTATTGAATGGCAGCTGCAGTATGCGATAAGTCGGCTCTATTTTTAAAAAAAAAGGTACCATGCAGCTGGTTTGATACACTAATTTTTCTAGTTTAATATAAATTAATTCAATGTAATTCAAATTGCATCTGTAATTCAAAAATTTATTTTCTAATTTTAATATTATTTACTTCGGGATTGAGATTTGAGAGTAACGAATTGGCATTCTAATCTTATCCACCAATTTAGTTGTTGGGCTCTCCTTTTGGCCTAACAAATTTGCCAGTGAAACTTAGAAACAAACTGCTACTAAAAACAATTAAAGAGTGACCCAGCCTGAACATTAGTATATTCCATTTTGGTCCACTAATGCACTAGGTCAACTTTTTGGTACCACTCTAGACATGGCAAAAGTTCCTGCCTGTTTGGTCCACCAATGCATTAGATCATGCTTTTGGTAGATCTAACTCAAAACTCTCCGAGTCACTACCAAATAGGTATTGTCTTGTAAAACATGTTTAAAATTAAAATTTTTAAATCAATATTCAAAGAAATTAATCATTAAATGTATTAAACCAATGTAATATTGCACCTCTGAAATTAATTGAAGAGAGATTAGCATAAAAATTACACACAAACCATTACAAAAACACTTTGCCTATCCCAAAAAAAGACAAATCTTATATTAAACTCCTAAACATAAACACTTTACCTATCCCAAAAAAGACAAACCTTATATTAAACCACTGTTTTGAAACCCGGTTTAGCTTGGTCAATTCAATCAATTGAGTCTGGCTTGATTCTAAAAACGAGCCGAGTGATGGTATTTACCCATTGAAGGTCAAACTCAGTCAAAATTTGACCCAGTCAACTTAGTCAAAACTTCTTTTTTTTTTTTACATTTTCACTTTTTTTTTCATTTTTTAAAAATTTTTTATATTTATATTTATTTAATTAATAGATAATATAATAAT
>BPVZ01000004.1:1931869-1946374 GCA_020521535.1 Rubroshorea leprosula | reverse complement strand
GTTTTTTGTATTATATTTTTATATAATTTTAGGATTATTTAAATAATTAAATAATTAATTTATTTAAACAATCATAATATTAAATATATTTATGACATATAAAAATTATAAAAATAAATAAATAAAAGGAGAATCTTATCTCATCACCCGATTGCATTAGTTAGTTAGAAGTTGGGTGGTGTTATAGACATAATATTTTAATATTATTTTTACATATTATTAAATAAATTGATATATTTAATATCATAAATTTTATTTAAATTAAAAAAATTAATTATTTTAATTATATATCAGATTATACAAAAAAATGACACAAAAAATTATACAAAATCATTTCCCTTATCAGTTACATCATAAAAAATGAGCTGGCAGCAAAATAATAGCACATCATTTAATGAATTCCACGTAAGCAACTAACTAACGGAAGCTAACGGACACGTGTGAGTCACGTGACTTCACAGCTAAATTTTGGGTTTTTCACTTGTTTAGAAAATTGCAGGTGTTGATTGGGAAAAATATATATATATATATCAGAGAGCCTTGACGATAAAAATATAGATTAGCCATCTCTCCCACTACAAACACTACCTTCTACCTTTCAAACACATGACCAAAAACTCTTCTTCTCATATGCAAAACTCCATTACGATGCTACCTTATTAAGTCACAACCCCATATTTCTCTCCCTCTGTATTTCAGTTTCAAAAATAACGATAATTTCCTGGGCCTGCTGCGCAGGTACACTTTTGCAGCTGCTGCTGCTGCTACAACATATGTGTACGCACACACAAAACAAACAAGAAGTAACGAAAACACGCAGGGGGAGTGATCGAGTGTGTGTTGGTGGGTATGCATTATGCACAGCTCAGCACAAACTACCACCAGCCTGTCCTTTCCACCTCCTCATACGAAAATCACCCACCCATTTTTTCAGTACTTCCCCACTCTCCTCCATTCTTCATTGTCTTTCGTCACTCTTCCCCGCCGCAAACGGTGGCCCCGTATGGACTCTAATCCCTCCATCACCATTGCCCCCCTCCAAAAGGACAAGCTTGTCGTCATCATGGGCGCCACCGGCACTGGAAAGTCCCGCCTTTCTCTTGACTTGGCCACTGGACACTTCCCTCATTCCCAAGTCATCAACTCCGATAAAATGCAAGTTTACAGAGGTCTCGATATCACCACCAATAAACTATCTCTCCATGAGCAACGCGGCGTCCATCATCACGTGCTTGGCGAGTTCGACTCAATAGACTTGGATTTCACCCCTTCCCAGTTCCGCGCCGCTGCTGGGTTAACAATCTCCAACATTGTTTCCCACGGAAACCTGCCTCTGCTTGTTGGGGGCTCCAATTCGTTTATTCATGCTCTGCTTGCAGAGCAGTTTGACCCGATGGATGATGTGTTTTCCGGTTCGAGCTCGGTAAGCCGGGAGCTGAGGTACGATTGTTTATTTCTCTGGGTCGACGTCGCATGGCCGGTTCTGTGCGATTATCTCTGTAAGCGAGTCGATGATATGCTTGACTCCGGCATGTTCGAAGAGCTGGCTCGGTTTTACGACCCCGCGAAGGAAGGATATCGGGTCGGAATAAGGAAAGCAATCGGAGTGCCCGAATTCGATCGGTATTTTCAGAGGTACCCGCCGTGGGAGAAGGAAGAAAACGGCGGCATTCCAGATGAGGGAAGTGATCCAGCACGGAAGGAAGCATACGAGGAGGCTGTAAGGGAGATTAAGGACAACACGTGTCGGCTAGCGAAAAGGCAGATAGGGAAGATCCTACGGCTAAGAGGGGCAGGATGGGACATACGGAAAGTGGACGCGACGGCGTCGTTTAGGGCTGTGATGGCATCGGATTCAAGGGAAAAAAAAGACTGGAGGGATAGATGGGAAAGGGAAGTGATGGAGCCAAGCGTGGAGATTGTGAAGCGTTTCCTGGAGTAGGTTTTCCAGCCGTTTCTTTCTACCCCAATGCCATTTTGGGTCACTATCTCATTCTCAAAAACCACACATCTTTTATCAGGGAGAGAGTGATGGCTCCGCCACAGAGCTAAAAAGGCAACCCATTTACGGCGGACCGCCGACCGCAAAAATTACTGTTTGTCTTTTCTGTATATAATCTGTATTGACCTTCAACGGCGGACGGCAGGCCCCGTGGCTGGATCGATGCTGGGATTAGACTTTAGAGGACATGGGATCTTGTTTGGGGGGAGGAATGGGTTGAAGGTCAATACAGATTATATACAGAAAAGATAAACAGTAATTTTTTCGCAGAGTAGACAAATTTTGTGATATTAGAGCATGTTTCTTAAGTACTTCACTTAATTTCCTCTGCAGTATTGGGCTTTAGGGGTATTTATCGTTCACTTCTGGGACCTGAAACCTTGAAGAATCTTTTCCATTTTTCGATTATGTATGGAAAGATAGAAACAAAATTACCACAATTTTAGGTATTCACTTAATTTTGTTAGGCCTAGGTGCTTTTCTTCTAGTATTCAAGGCTCTTTATTTTGGAGCTGTATATGATACCTGGGCTCCAGGGGGGGGAGATGTAAGAAAAATTACCAACTTGACTCTTAGTCCACCTGTTATATTTGATTATTTACTAAAATCTCTTTTTGGAAGAGAAGGATGAATTGTGAGTGTGGATGATTTAGAAGATATAATTGGGGTATGTATGGTTAGGTTTCATTTGTATTTTTGTAAGTTTTTCATTATTTTAATTTTTTGATACTATTTATATTCTATAAATTAAACTTTTTTTAAAATTTATATTTTTAAATTTTTTTAATTTTAAAGAGACTTTAAACAATAAAAAGTCAAGATTTTCAAATCCAAATATTTTATAAACTTCATTTTTATTCTCTTTTTATTCACTCTTTTCTATTTTTAAAAGTAATTTTTAAATTTTTTTTCTAATAAAAACTTAAACTTATTACTCATAAATAATACAAAAAAATAAAAATTCTTACAAACTAACCCAAACATGCTTTAATTTCTTTCAATTTTTCCTCTTCGTCCTTTTTTTATTTTTTTTTCTCCTCTTTGAATGAAGAATATCATTTTGGTGTTCAAAATAAAAAAGAAACAAATGTGGATTGTAAAGTGCACCGGCCTTAGGAGGCGAATTGACGATAAAGTTTAAGGAAGGTGCATCCTAGATTTTAGGTCTTAGCTTTGAATTTCTTCTCTTTAAATTTGTATCTGTTTTTAAAAAATGTAAACTATAATATAATAATATTATAATTTTAATTTTAATTATTATCATAATATTAAATGCATTTTCATCTAACAATCGGTGCACGAGACTCGAAACAAAAGTTGCGTTTTTCATGTTGATAGAAAAAAAAGTTGCGTTTTTCATTTTGGTCTTCTTGCTTCGGAGACATGATATGTAATGCGACCATTTGTCCTTTTTTCGTTTTTTATCTTTTTATAATTAAAAATGAGAAGAAATTACATTTATCAAATTTCAAGCCCACCACGTCCTTGTTACTAAAACAAAATTTCCAAAAATTTGTAGTTTATACATAAATTGTTGTATAAAAAATCTTGGTCTGGACTGTAGAAATTAATTTCCATGGTATCCTAACTTACATTATTCAAGGTCGGTTGAAAAAGTTTAAAAAACTACTACAATTTATTTTCTCAATACATATCACTCAGCACATATTAATTGTTTTCAATATTATTCTTAAATGAAGAAAGTGATTTGTAATTTTAATTGTGGAGAGTACAAAATATTAATGATTAAATTTGAGAGAGTCCTGATAATGGATAAGTCTTTCCTTTTTTTGTTTAACGTGGATTGCAAAACACTGAACTCATGCTTGAATTCCCTGAACATCTTATTGGCCAAAAGATAGAGAAAGCTATATATATATATCCCATATTGTAAAAAACATTTGATCTGGTTAGAAACTAATGCTTTTTTTTGTTTTTTATTCTTATTTTTATGAATTAGTCGTAATCGATCTTCCCCAAACAAAGTGACTGGGAGAGCGAATGCAACTTAAACAAATGCAACCTGATAGATTTTGATACATACTTAGAGAGTTTTTTATTTGCTTCTTAAATGAAATAATAGTCATCTGATAGCCTTAAACTATTTCCATGGGAATCTGTTATGCTTCTCCTTTTCTTGATAAGATTAGAACCGAAATCAAATTGCCAATGAGGAATTAGTTTAAGCCCATAAGGACTTGCTGACTTGCATGCACCCTATATACATCAGAAAGAACCCAACTCAAATCCTACTCATCAATTTCATTTTCCTCCATCATCACTTGAAAGATCAAGAAAAAAAGATTTTCCAGTTTGTTGCAGGGATTTCATGTGCAAGTGCTCATGGTTGTCCTGTATCATATCCATAGTAATGTTATGGCTTGTTATGGCTATGTGTGTGTGTGGATAACAAGGATGGTTTTTTGTTGTGAGAATTGAAGGCTGTTCCTGTTCTTTATCTTGTCTGCATCAGAATAAGTGCAGCCATTAGATTTTGGGGACTAAGACCTAGTCAATTCTGGGACTTGAATGACTTCTGTACTTCAAAATATTGAAGCAATGAAATGTCTATTCCGTGACAGAGTTAGAGACTGCTGCAACTGCACTGAATTTTATCAATTTTATGGACTGAAATTAAAACAATAAGCAAAGGGTTACATTACTTTTACTAATTTGATTTCAGATTACAGTTTCAACTTCATGACTTCTTCTGACGACAAAACATTTTCTTGTTTCCAGCAGAGAAGGTGAAGGCTATACAGCTGCTTGGATTGGGATAATTATAGTTATATTGTTCTGATGCACCACCAAATACTGCATCAAGGTACTATTTTAAAGGTTTTCTATATCACCATCTACATTCTAAAGGAAATCATCTCTAGCAGTATGTATGGATCGCCTGTAGATGCGAATAACTGATGAACTATCATATTGGTTGGCAGCTTGAATTATACAGATTCAAACTGTTAAAAATACTGTTTAATTTTACTATAATTATAAAAATTGATCTGGTATTGGAGGGACCTGAGTTGGATGAAGGTTTGATGCTTGAAATTGTGGACAAAAATTGACAAGATTTGGCATTGCTTGTAGAGCTGTCATAAGGACCATTTTTTCTGTATCAAACGTGAAAATTTTTTTAGGTAGGACAGCTGTCTTAGGGACAACACATCCTCAAGGAACTTCAAATTTTGCCTAATTTTTTTTGAAAATTTAAGGGGACCAATACATAACTACAAGTTCTACAGATTTCCATCGTATTCAATGCAATGTGTTTAGTTTTCTGATGACATGATGATCGTTTTGTTCAGAAAGGGGTCTTAATGATAGGTAGAGAAAGTTTGGATTTAGGAGCCAACAGTGTGACTGTCTCTGGCATCCAGCTAGTTTGGCGAAAAAAATGAATGGTTCAGTCTCTATAAGCTAGAAAAAGGATATAGAGAAATGAACTTTTGTGCAGAAAATAGTACTCCCCATCAACCACCGCATTAACTTGTTGAAGTGCTAACCCAAATTTCTAATTAGGTAAAAAGATGTTTTGATTAATATTTCTCGATCTCTTGGCCTAACACTTAGAATTATGACTTTGATCTCCTAACGATCAAAAACCCTGGTCATAAGGTGATGAGATTCAAAACTCTTAATGATGTACAAGTTGGTTCCATGTGCATGGAAGTTGAAGAAAGATGGGACACCTGAGACCATGGAAGAGGTTTTGGGAATTTGAGATGTTCAGAGTTCTTGTAACTGAAGAAAAATAGGCATGCCTATTATGATTACCCTGTTTTTGTGCTTTAGCTTAAGAGGCATGGAGCAAATGAAGAACATGATGATCAAAGACAACGAGTACATAATCAATTATTTTACTAGGAGTTAGAAGTTATTATGAAGTTCAAACTTATACTATTGGAATGAATTAAAAATGAAGAAAGAGTATTCCATATAGAATGTTGTGGCCCCACTTTTTGCAGCTAATGCCTAGTGGTATTAGCTAAGTTGATCAGATGGGCTTGCTTGAAAAATTGAAACTGAAATGGGCACGCTGGCTGGCTCTTAGTGCTGGTATAAGTGAAGCTGTCCTAAGAATGGTTCTTGAAAAACGAAAAGAGCAATAAGAGTTCCACAGAGAAAGTGTGTGAAACAAAGAAAATGCAAAATCAGTGGCAGAAAGGGAGTGGTGGAAACGGGAGATCCAATGGAAGAAAGACAATATCATCGAGAAAAGGGTGACTCAGTCCATTAGCACCCAAACCAAACATTGATTTGAATATGCAGTATATGTTGGGAGAAGCATGAATGAGCCTCTGCGCTCTGCAATGAATCAGTGCGCGTGCGGCTTCTTTTGCGCATGATCCTATAACCTTTTGCTACTCCGTTCCCCTATCCATATATTTTAATTTACTCGAGAAGACACCATCAAGGTTTTAGACCTCTAGTGTTACTCCTCAGTCCTCTCTCATCAACAAAAACAGGGGTTTGAAGCCAAGTCTCAGAGACTACCACTGACTATTTTACAAGCACAATGATAACAATTTGGATTTTGCAAAAAAACCACATAAATCACATGCTGCACTTCTTTGTTGACTAAGTTTTGGACCAAATGCATAAAAATTATTACCTCTTGCGGTCTCCTTAGGAATTCAAACCAGCTAAATTTTGACCATAGCTGTTCAGTTCAGTTTCAAGGAAACCACCCAGAGACAACAAATGATCCAGAGTACATAATGGAAAAGTGCTAAGACCAAGCCTGTTTTAGGTCCCAGCGAAGGGGCCCATACCCTACACGTGACTTTCAAGTTTGCAAGCCTGTGTTGTGGACCTTTATGGGCTCACTGAAACCTTGAGCTTAACCTTTAATGATTGATTACTTTTATGGATTGGGCTCCGTTTTTTTAGGAAAAAAAAAAAAACAAAAGATTATTACGGACGGTGGTTGATTTTTACCAGAATCAGATTTGGAGCATGCAAATAGTCATATCAACTCTCCCGGACGTTTATAATATATGTCTGGTTCGAGAGGAGGAAAGAAGAGAAAAATCGTTTATTTGGTTATATGAAAATTAGAGGGGAGGGAAGCTATTTATATTATTTTTTTGTTTTTTTATTTATTCAAATAAAAAAGAAGAAAGGGTAAAAAATAAAGAGATATCACATCTTTCCATTCACCTTCCTTTTCTTTCTCTTTCTTTTATTTTATTCAAACAAAACGTGATATTATGACTCACAATAATCTTGAGCTTAAAAAATTGATTAGTTTTATAGATTAGGCTACGATTGACCATTCTTATTAATGTAAGTGTTGATTATTACGACGATTAGGTTGCTTCGATTCAACTCTTAATATTGAAATGTTGGATTTTGACTTTATGGCATTTTCAGACATCTTATTCTTATCCCGCCTTCTCTTTATACGGTGAAGATGTTGTGTATTCGGCGAGAATTATACATACTTGAATTTTGAATTTTGACCACAAGGAGAGTAATTATGTTTAATGAGGACAAACAAAAACATTATGTCATAACCGACGACGACAATGCAACCTGAGATGAGTTTTTCCAAAATGGTTTGCTGACTGCCGCTAAAAGTCTGAAACAAACAAGCAGGACGATCGAGCTATATTTCATTAGAAATGAACATTAATTGGCGTGTAAATTGTTTTTGATAATAATAGTAAAACCTGTTGATTTTGTTGGAAAGTTACGTGTTGGGAAGAAATAAGAGAAAAATAATCAAGAATCTAATTAATTTCTCCTTGAAAGGCTTGGATATGTATTTTTTCCAGGAAGGCAGTCAAGTTCCTCCGTCAAGTATTCCGGCAAGTGTAATGTTGCATCATTAATTGTGTAAAAATCAAGAACAACGGCAAACCAAACCAGAACAGTGCCATTTATTAATTATTATTTGTTGAGATGACTTTTCTTTTTTAAGGAAAATAAAAAAAATAAATTTTTACGCATGAGATATATCTCATTGATCGAACTAAAATTTATATTTTTTAAAAGATTTTAATTTAAAATTAAGTTAAAAAATTTAAATCTCTATAGTGTTGAAAAATTAATTAATTTCTTATGTATCAAAAAATAATAATTATAAAAATGCTGATTTCTTAACATATATATTCTTTTATTTTCTGAATGATACTGTATGCATCATCGCAGGCGCAACCTCTTCTCTGTCGGCTATAAATTATTTACCATTTCTATTCCTTATGACGTTATAATATATATGTTGCTGGTGAAGCCTTAACCTACACTCAAACAAACAGACGCCCTTATTTTTGTCAACGGTTAGAATATCGCTGGCTTCCTCATCCCTTCCTTAAACCCCAACCACCCTTCTATATATTACTATTATTCAACCATCTTCTTCTTAATTTAACACTCAACAGACTGTTCTTTTTCTTCTTCTTCTCAAGCCCCCAACAGCTGAACCAAACCGCCAATGAGCCCCGCAAAGTCCAAAGCCACCATCAATGGCCACCGTCCGTCGCCATTGAAGATTTCCAAAGATTCCCATTTCATCCACAAATCCACCTCCTCTTCTTCCATAGTTTTGCCACAAGAAGCTCGTATGGTGCAGGAGCAGAAGCAGAGACAGCCGGTAATCATTTACGTGTATTCCCCAAAGATCATCCACACGCAGCCACGCGACTTCATGGCCTTGGTGCAGAAACTCACAGGTTTAAATTCCAAATACGATGATTCTGATGATGAAAATAAAACTACACCGTCACAGAAAAGAAATATTAAAGCCGACGGTTCATTATTAGAGGAGCAGGGTAACATCAAATCAGTTAAGGAGAATGACTCGTCTCCGGGGACTACAGACGAGAATTGTGGTCGGATAGATGGAAATCATAGCAGTGTAAATGTTGGCGATGTCATTGTTGGCTCTTCTCTTGTATCTCCAATTATGAACATGGCGAACCCTTTTTTCGCTGATATGCCTTTGTTTACCCCGAATTCGATGATGAACTTCTTTTGTTCTCCAAGGTCCATTGACAGATTTGAAGATTCTGCGTATGTGTCGTCAAACAATGCGTAGCTAAATCTCACCTTCTGTGCTTGACTTCTGAAAGGGCTTCCAGAATGTGTTGACGAAGAAATTTTAGCTACTTAACCATTAATTAGATTTGCAAATAATGAAATGCTTCTTGTTCTTTTTTTTTTTTTTGGGTTTGTATCTGTTTTTTTTCCTTTGGTAACATGAATCAACTAGTACTGATGGTCAGGCACCGAATGTGAATTGTAAGGTGATTCCATTTATTCTTTGTTCATTGAAGAGGAAAGTGCTTTTAATTTCTTTTGAATAGCAGAGTTCCCTTATTCATTATTTAGATTGCAAGGCGTGTTTGGTAACGTTAGTCAACATTTTAATTTAATTGGACGATTTCATCTCCCTGTCTTCTAGCTCCTTCCAAACAAACAGGCTTGTAGAGTATTAGATTCGTCCTCCTTTTTTTTTAAAAAAAAAAATAATAATAATCTTAGTAAAATTGCTGGCCAAAGTGGGCCTGTTCAATGCTAAAAAGTGACACGAAATATTTTGGCGAGATTTAAATAATTTTGAAAATTTTAGGGGGGTTTTTTTATATAGAACTGGTAGAAAATGTGAGCCATTTAAATAATTTAGTAGTATTTTTTTCATTAAAATCAAACATTTTAAATTTATATTGCATTACATGTAGATTAAATATATTAAGATATAAAGGAAGATTATTTTTTATTGGGTAATCTAAAATTAAAACAAAAAAAAAAGATGGTAGTAATTAGTTTGACATATCAATAATTTGGAAGTAATGAAGTAGTTATTTCACTAATAATCTATTAAAATAAGTGAAAAGAAATTATTTCTTTCGAATAAAGTCTCAATTCAGAGTTTTATAAATAAAAAATAAATGTTAAGAGAATTTTTTTATTATGAGATTTAATCTAATTTGATTTTTAATTAATTAAAATTTAATATGATTTTTTTGTACTAAAGGACTTAATACAATAAAAAATGAATAGTTATTCTTACGAGGGGTTTTGCCATTTTGGTGTGAGACTGAGTAGAATGCCTGCAATTCTGCAGTTAGCAAAAAGGAATTTTGGGCCTTGTTTGAGTTGCTCGTTGAAAAGTAATTTTTTACGGGGTAACCGTAAGTAATCAATTTTCCCGGTTGGATATGGGTTTAAAGCCACCCTGACCGACGAAAGTATGAACCATCTTGTACGGTCAGCCCACTTACATAAACATTCCTACAAAAGTATTGTGCTGCAGGCTCTTTTCTTAGGTAAATCTAGCCCTAGGAATGCTTCCTACCTCTGCAAACACGCTTGACTGTTCCTGTTTTTCTGGACCCTCGGATGTGCCACGAAGCAAGTAACTTCTAGTTTGGTATGGTTGAGCTTTTAATAGAAAATTTGTTGGAAAGTTATTGTTTTTGTAAATAAAAAAAATAAGAAAAAATATAAATAATGTTTTAATTTTATTAAAACTCAAATGAGAAACTTTTACAGAAACACCAATTCGATACTTTTGAAATTTGTAATGAAATAGATAAAATACTAATTTATGAAAAATTGTAATATTTTTCATAAATTATAATGTTTAGTATAACTAATAATTTTGAAATCTGAAAAAACTTCTCACCAAACTGTACCAAACATAACATAAAAAAGAGTCTTTTGTTTATGCAATTATCATTGAGAAATCAACTATCATGCTTGAAAATTCCGTTTTTATTATATTTCATATAAAAAATATTATACAATTTAAATTATATTAAATTATATAAGTTAAATCATTGAATAGAAACATATTTTTTGATATTAAAAATTATCTTTTATTTAATAATTTTTATTTTAAAATTCGGTATAATTGAATTATAAAATAAAATACTCATTTCATATATTATATTTAATTGACAATGTTGTTTGGTGAGATGCTGAGGTTAATAAGTAAATTAAAGCATCAAAATAAATAAGAGCTTTCTATCTTATGCTCTTAGACAAAAATTAAAAGTATAATAATATATTTTTTAATAATTACTTCACATAAAAAAATATTAATTTTGATATTAATTTTTATACCAATACTATTTATATGATTTTAATTTAGTGGTTAATAAATTAAAAATTAATTTTTATTTTTTAATATAAATTAATTACTAAAAATAGATTAATTATGTCATTAATATATATATATATATCTTAATAAATAAACAAATAAATAGAGTTCCAGTAAAAGCCGTGATGCTTGAACGCTACTACATAAAGTCAACCTTCATTTACGTGTTTGAAGATAAAAACATACTAATTTCATGGGAAAGTTCGTCCATAATGAGATGAATTCAGTTTGATGAACATAAAATAATTAATGTAAAGCTAACATTTGACCGCACACACACGAAAAAAGAGAGGAAAATAGGCCATTGGAATATAAGCTTGCTTTCAAATATATAACCTGGTATCAAAAAGAAAAAGTAAACTGATGTATTTTCTCCCAACAGATTTGGAATATATAAACCATTTTGACGTTTGACCTGGGTGCTTCGAATTCCAAATCACATTGCTACTTTAAAACTATGAAAACTTGCTTTTGCTTGGAAAGTCTAAAGTCTCAACATCAGGAAATTACTTGGAACTTTCAAATTATGTAGCACGTGAGAATTTTTTCAACTTGGTATAAACTAGAAACCAAATGAATTCGTGTGGGGATGCTCAGTGTTGTATTAGGTTGTGTTGTTTAATTAAAATTAATTATTTATAATAAATAAATAAATATTTATTTATATATAAATTTTATATATTATATTTATATAAAATATTAATTAATTATTTTTTATTTTTAATAATTAAAATAAATATCAATTATTAAAAATAAAAATAAATAATTAAAATTTTATATAAATATTATATATAATATTTATGCATAAATAAATCTTTACTTATAATAAATTTTCTTTTTTATATAATGTGTTGCATAATAAAAAAGTCTTGTATAGAATACTCCCAATCGAAGCCAATCCATCTTCCTTATTAATCTGATGGATTAACTTGGAAAATGCTCACAATTTCCTTGCTAATTACTATTTTCACCAGAAAGCAAGGGGCTCGGGTAAAACAAATCACAAGACACGCAACCAAATTGGGTAAATACAAGGCACGTAAGAAATAAATAATATTTACAAAGGCTTCTCCTTTGCCCAACATTATGACCATGTTTCCCAAATCATTGTTTTCCAAATTCCAACGACACAATCCAATCCTTTACCGCTTGACTGAGTCGTGTCATCAACTCGTTAACTTGACTCGTCGGAAACGATCACCGCATCTGTGTCCCACCAAGTGTCCAAGTTGGAGGATTCCGTTGCATTCCCTAACGGTGAGCTCACTTTCCTCATGTCACCGACGGTTAACTCTCCGGTAACGTCATCCTCCACGTACACCTTCTCCATCCTTCCGGCATTGACTGCGGCGATTTTCTCCGCCGGGCTCTTGGGCTGCCACTCCGCGAGGATGGCTGATGCCTGAGGCGGCAGACGCGTGTCCCAAGCGCTGAGCGAGACCTTCCCGGACAAATTGGCACCCGCAGACACGACAACCGCCGGGGATGATGAGTGTGAAACGGCCTGGACCCCACACTTATCGAGAGGAAAAGACGAGATTTTTGTCTCCTGGTTAAGATCGTAAAGATTGAAACCATCGGTTTCATCGCCGTCGTCAAAGTCCAACCCAAACCGCAACCCAAGATTATCCCAGAGCTTCACGACGCTCTTCCCGCCGGCCACGAGCTCCGACAATGAAAACAGATCTCCAATACTGCCGCATCGTCTCCGAAGAGTAAAAAGACGTTTCTGCCCCCGGTCGTCAATGACGTGAGATGATCCTCTCACCTGAAAATTCTCATCGACCCATCGCCAGTCCCGGGATGTGGATGCTGTATCCTTCTCCTGTTCATCATCGGATGACGAGTAGCATGAGGTGTCCGTCTCGGTGTCGAAATCAGTGTTCTGGAGGAGCACCGGTGAGGGCAGAGAACTGCGGTGCTTTAATCTCACAATCAAGATCTTGATTCTGTTGACAATGGTTGTGAAGGAGGCGAGCAGGGCAAGAATCAAAGCGCCCCATTTCCAAAAATTGTAACCCTGGTAGATTTTCTCAGTCCCAGGAAGAGCAAAAAGCTGGGAAACGAAGGACGGGTCGGGCAAAGAGTTTAACCCCACCTCTAAATCGCTTATCCTGTTAATCACCGAAATTTCCATTTCTCCGTGCTCAAAATGGGTCCGGAAACTCGAGAAAGAAATCGAATCAAATATCAAATAAAAAGGAGAGAAGAAACAGATTAACAAAGTACAGAGAGCAGAGGTTATCAGTTATGAAAATTTTGTCATGTGAACTGTAAAGATGAGAAACTGAAGAGGAGGTTTGAGCCGGTGGGTGGGTTGAGCTTTTAAAAAGGCCGAAACGAAAACGATAGTTGATAACAAAAAGGAAAAATAATTTAGATATAATTTTTTAAATAATTTTATATATTATTTAATTATTAATTTTTATTATTAAAATTTATATAACATTCTCTATCAATTTATTTAAAGACGCATAAATAAAAAATTACACAGAAGAGTTATCTGTAAATTATTATCTAAAAGAAAATTGATTTTGAAATGAATAATTTTTATTATTATTTTTTAATATAATTTGATATATTATAAATAATTAATTAATTATTTATATATAATTTATAATATTAAATGTATTTACTTTTTTAATGATATATATATAAATTATATCAAAATATAATATAATTGATACTTTATCTAAAAAATTAATGATGAATATATGGGACGTGGCAGATAACTACTGGTTTGTCTGGTAGAGATTTGAGGGCCACGTGGGAAAAGTCAGCGGACTTTGGGGGGAGTAATCTGTAAAATATAGATAGGAAGGATGAATCAGCAGAGCATATTCTGAGATGCAAAGATGCCCCCTTTCTCAAAGGGAAAACACGATAGAATAATGATTTTTGGGGTTAGCTGCTGGTGTGAGTAGTGGGGTCAAGGGAGAGAGCAAATATGGTCCGATCGTTTGTTTCTTTCTCCGATGCTACAATGGGAATACGTACGTGGTGCGAAGATGAGAGGCGGCTGCCATTAAAAAGAAAATTCAGAGACGGCTCCGGTTGTTTGTAACCACTCAGATTTTATCAGCTCATCAATGTGGTTTTTGTTGTTTCGTTGTTTTTAGAGACAGGTGCCATTGATTTGTGTTGTGTTTGATTGGTGGTGGTGGTGGTGGTCCCCCTGGCCCTTGGCCTTTTGCCTTTTGCCTTTTGCCTTTTGCCTTTTGCACCACCAATTAACTGCTACGCCGTGGAAAGACACGTTGCCGTGTTAGCGGTGACATCACTGAAACTGAGCAAACGGGAAGCGCCAAGTGTGTTTGTGGATTCGAGCGTGGTGTGTGGGAAATTCTCACGTTGAATTTATAATAAACGAATATATAAAATTATAAATTAA
>BPVZ01000004.1:1904314-1919192 GCA_020521535.1 Rubroshorea leprosula | reverse complement strand
AACTCACTAAAGTTGAGGGACCAAATTTAGCATTTAACCTTCTTGTTAAACAACTTCCTCTCTGCAGTTGCTCTAAGAAAATTGTTTTACAGAGCCGGTAAAACTACTTAAATGCCCTTCATTTTGTTTTTATGTTACTTTTTTAAAAACATAATAATTTCACAACCTATCTTATATAACAGTTTTAAAATATCAAATTATTTTTAAAATGACTTATTGTCGATTTTTTTTTTCATTTGGGCGGTTAATTCGAGAATTTAGGTGTGTTGTTAAAAAAAAAATTGATTTTCCTTTGGAGAAAAATAAAGTGTTATTAAGATTGTACTTTTTTTAATAAAAAAAACACTTTTTTTTTTGTTGTTATTATTCTCTTTTTTCTACAATTAATGTCATTGGACATGATGGAGATAAAAAAGTCTTTTTGTAAATCAAAAATTAACTACTGAGATTTGAATTACTAATTTTAATTTAAAATTAAAATTTTTTAATTGGTAACTATCAATTCACTGAAAATTTTGTTAGTATGATGAGATAAAACTATAGAAGGAGTAGTGATTGAGGTCTCCATTGTTATGTTTTTAAGTAGACAATTCTCTAAAAAAAATTATTTTTGCCTTTTTCACAAAACGTAATCGTTTATTATTTTTTCCTTTTCTTTTTAATGAAGCATGAATTTAATCTTCTTTTTCTTGTTCAAGAAAAAAAAAAAAGGAAGCATGAATTTAATCAAGAAATAAACATTTCAGGTCATTCATTCATACACACAAGATTTCACCCCTTTCTTTCCCATATTCAAGTTAAAGAAAATTTTGATATTTACTCAAATTAAAACTCTATTTTGGTTTCTCTATTTTAACAAAAAAAAAAAATCATTTTTAGCATTAATGAGTTATTGGTCTGAATAAAAAAAGTTTGATTTTCTTTAAATAAAATTTTGAATTTAAGTTTTATAAATGAAAAAATAAATGCCAAAAGAATTTTATCCAAAACGACCAATGTAACTTTCAAATACTGGAGATTTAATACAAGCACAAACAAAGAAGATCATTTTTAGTTTCTCTATTTAACAAAATTCTTTTTCTAATCACTAATCAAACGATGCTCAGTCATATATATATATATATATATATCTTATCCTTAAAGAAGAACAAATACAAAGATATAAAAATAGAGAAGTTTAGAAATTTTTTTATTGTTCTCCTGATGCAAGGGCCGGACTGTAGAGCTGACGACTAAGGATCGCATACAAATTGGCCATATGGTGCGGAGTCGAAATAGGAAGCTCCTGCTCCTCCATACCCTTCTCTTCCCATCTCTTGTCCCTGTACATAACCCAACATATATCCACATTAGTCAACTTAATTGACTGATTATTTTTTTTAAAAAATGTGTTTATGCAGTTTGCTGTGTACCATCAGCACATAATTAGGAAGGTCTCTTGTAGTCAATGACAGACCTTACAAACCATAATTAATTAAAATTAAGCTGTTTGTATTCTACGTACATGATACACCGCAAAACACTAACTTTTTATTTTCTCAAATAAATGTGTAAAAGGAAAACACTAAGACCTGCGTTGTTTGTGCAGCATCCATTGCAGACATGAGGTCGTGGACCTCGTGGTACGGGCTAGCTACCGAGAGCTTCATGGAAAGAAACTAAGAAAAAAGAAACTTAAATGTTATACATGCAGCTCTGCATTTTAATTTAGGGTTATAATTGAACTTTCTTGATTAAGTACTCACTTCAATTTGATTTTGCAGAGATTGAACATAATTGATTATGACATCCAGCATCACTGCCATTCCCATTGTCTATACATATATTCAGCAACAAAAATTAATTAGAACGCATATTGAGAGAAAACAAAACAGCAGAGAAAATATAAAGAAAGTGATGCTTTTCTTGATTCTTCTTAATATACAAAATGTTTATTTATAGAATTGGACAATAAGATATTTTGTAATACAAAATTAATTAATCTAATTATAATGATAAATTATAATGTGATCAATATAATTATAGTAATGTGAACATAATTAATATAATCATACTGTGAATATTTTGTAATATCCCTTCAAATTCAAAGCGGTGATGAAGACAAAAACAGGAGATAAAAGAGCTCAATAACTCTGATACCAGGAGAGAAAACATAAAAAAAGTGATGCTTTTTCTTGATGCTTTTGAGTATACAAAGTGTTTTTTTATAGGTATATACAAAAAAATATTTTGTAGTGCAAAATCAATTAATCTAATTATATCAATCAATTACAACGTAAATATAATCATAATAATGTGAACACATTCAACATAATCAATGTGAACATTCTGTAACACATAATTCAGAGAAATGAAAAGAAGGTTTTGAATATTTACTTTATAGCATCCTGGGACCAGGTCCTGCAAGCACCTCAGCTTCTTATTTATCCTCTCTCTTCTTACCTATAATCAGAAGAAGAAATTAGTGTGGAGAAAAAAAGTGAAGTATTAAAAGGAAGCAATATGAATGTATACATACCCTTTCAGCCAAACTGTGACTATCAGTGGCTTGACCTCTTTTTGCTCTCACATGAACAACTTCTTTTGATTTCTTTTGATCATTGTTGCTTCTCTTTCTCTTTCTCTTTCTTTCACCTTGGCCCTATCACATGCCACCATAGTTTTTGTTACAGAACAATCATGTAATAAATTTGAGAATGAAGCAACCTTGTCCTAAGGAAATAAAACAGTACTTGGCATTAGATTAACCTCAGTATCTGGGCTCAACCCTGTTCCAGAAACTGGAGATGGGGACAAATTCATCACTAGGCCTTCAAGTATAGGAATCGCCTTGTCGTTCTTTCTTTCACATTGAAATTCACCTGGTAGTGACAAAGAATGATAAACCAGTATTGATGAGAACTTGAAAAGTCATGTTAGGAATATTACCAGCGAAGTTCATTGGATCCTGAAGAGCTTGCTGATTATCAAACATGATGCTATTTGAAAGAGCTGAGAATCCTGGATCAGTCGAGTCAAGACCCTCCATTGCGCCCTGGTTTTCTATCACCTCCATGTTTGAGTTTGTTTCTGAAATGGAAGGCTTGAGGCTTTGCAGTACTGCTTCAATAAACTCAGCCATTAGAGAAATCACCAATCACCACATTTTAAGAAATTGACTCTAGAAAGGCATTGATAATTGGAGATTGCACAGTGCAGTATATTGATAACACTGCAATATACGTCTTTTGACAGTATTCACTTGATACTCCTGGAAGGGAATAGAAGGCGGCCCAGGACGTACGTAAGCTCGTTATGGTCGGTCCATAATTCTAGTTAGATAGACTTGTCACCAATCCAATGTGAGGGGACCATCCTATGCAATTGTTAAATTGACAAAATTGGAGATGCTTTGATTGGCAATCAAAATGATTTGATTATTACCATACGATTCTTTTTGACAATTCTAATCTTTCTTTCCCATTTCCGTGCACAAGGGTTACGTAAAAAGGCAACTCAAATTACTTTCTCAAAGTCCTTTTCAAGGATCGAACCTTGTCACAATTCCATTTGCTGATCTTTAAAGTTTTGTACTGTTTATCTAAATTTTCCTCTAAATTATTAATCAAGTCGGCAACATGTTCTAAAATTTGGACATTCCTTTAGATAGTTTTTTAACCATGCTGACTCAAATCCTTTATTCCTTTATTGGATCTCCTAGTTTTCCACATTCAATGCTTCCACATAGGCATGTTGACAAATTTCACCTAAGTACTACATCCTTTTTACCTCTCTTCCTTTTCTTCACACAATCAAAGCCACAAACTACTATGAACCATGTGCACTCTAAGAATAGCATATTAAGTGGAAAATTTATGATGCAAATCTTCAACAGAATGGAGCTCTGATTCTTCTGCCTTCTGTTTCACACACTTGAAAATTGAAAAGTTACCTAACTTGGATATACTGAATTTTGCTTTGCTTCAAATTATCTCTAAATGGTTAAAGGGGTTGACAAAAGCTAGGGCGTGCCATCGACAAATTTAACATAATTTGAGTGATAATTGTGAGTGAGATTATCAACATCATTACAGAAAATTTTCATTAAACACACATTACAAATAGTTTTTCTTTAGGTTAACGACCTAAATAGATCAAAGGTTATCTTATTTCATTGGAAGTATTCAAGTCGCACGGTATGCGGGTGGAATGAGATAAGAGATGAGAAATTGTTATTTTTTATTGTACAACTAAGATGAAAAAAAAAAAAAAGAAGTTTTCCTTTAGACCCTATTTGGTTACCCCGCATCCTAGAAAAAGAATATGGGATAACCAACTAACTGAACAATTCAACTTAGTTTAGCAAAATAAATCTCTTGACCTAAAAATCGAGATGCAATATAATTGATTATAATTGATTGGGTAAGTGATTATATGCCCATATAATTGATTAAAAAAAGTAAATAATTGATTATAAAAAAAATAATTGCTTATATCCAAAAGGTAATCAATTAAAATCACTTTCCACCAAAAAAAAATTCTGAACAAAAAGTTTCCCAATAAAGTTTACATATAATCACTTACATAATTTATTATAATCAATTATATTGCATTTCAATTTCCATGCCAGAGAATTTATATTTTTACTAAGCCAAGCTGAGATATTCATTTAGTCAGCCACCCGATATTTTTTTTTCTAGAATCCTAGGTAACCAAATAGGGCCTTAGGGTAAATGATGTGTCAGAGGTTAAACTAATGCTTTCAAGTCTCGCCAAATTCTAAGAGGATAAGCTCTCTCACTTTAGAGAGTTCACATTCATACTGACATGAAGTCTAGTTTGTCCAAGCACAATTGTGGTAGAATATAACAAAACATTTCATTATGAGAATGACAACCATCAAGAAAAAAGGAGAAAGTCATCAATCTAGGAAAGGGACACCACATGATGGAAAGAGCCTCTGTTCCATTGATTATAAAACTTTCTTTTGTCAGGAACCAAATTGATTTGGTTAGTTAATTAATATTGTTCTCTAATCATAGTAATTCTGCCAAAACATATTACTTTGTTGCCAAGAATCCATGATTAACTGATCAGCTTAGTTTCCCCACTTTTCTTGTACATTAACAGTCGTCCATAGATTAGCAAGTGGGTAAGATATGCCCTGAAAATTCTTTAGTTTGCTGACTGCTTCAAGCCCATTAAGAAACAGGCTCACTAAACAGAAGTTTTCAGGCTTCTCCATAAACCCAACTTTATGATCTATTCTTTAGTATGGAGAAAGCAAAAGAGGAGAAAAGAGGATAAAGAAAGTCACATAAAACCAGTTCTATAGATATTTGATGGTATTGTTATTACAAACTTATTATTAAATTGTGATAAAAACTTTCCCCAGAAAGCATTTTTGAAAAAGAAATAAATTTGAGTTGAAAATAGAATAGTCTCTGCTTCTTTCTAAGCTTCTTTTCAGGAGCCAAAGTTGTTTCAACCTGTCACTGAGAAAATTAGGCCTTTGGGACCGAAAAGTTTTCCAGCCCATTTCTCAGTCCTCCAGACTGTTTCATGTAAAATTCCAGCCATTTCACTATTCAGTGTCAGAGAAGAGAGAAAAAGAAGAAGAAAGGAATATCAAAAATCACTGAAAGATTAAAGATAAGTCTGTTTCTCTGTTCCTCCATGATAAACAAGCCCTTGACTTTGGTGACACTCATGGGGAACCAACATAAAAGGCAACGGCAAAAGTAGAATTTCTCGCCCTAAATGATTGTTCGAGTTTCAAGTCAAACCATCAACTAACCAAGTTGCTGAGTGGTTCACAGCTTAGAATGATTTTCATCTTCCCTTTGTGATCTGAGTTTTCACATCAGTCCTGTCAGTACTAGGATAACCTCATAAAGTTGAAATTATTTATGCCCTCGATGTACACCTACCCTGGCATTTTATCCAACACATAATCTGTAATACGCATGTACTGTGAAGCAAACTCAACAGTTTTTTTATATCATTATTGTAACCATTACTTATCCTTCCAATTAAAGAGTTCATGGGACTTCTTCAGTCATTGTGGGTCGCCCACCACAGGCACACGCGTGCACAGGCCTAAATTTGAACACATTTTTTTTTAGCATTATTCATACCATCCAAGCTGTCATTATTTGTGAGAATATGGAATACCTCCCCCCACACCACCACCACCACCACATGAATAAGAATTGTGCTTTTTCTTTATCTACACCAAGTCACATGAGTATTTCCTGCTATTACATACAAAAATAGTTAAATGACAAAAGCATCTCACCACTTATTGGTAGTTCTCTACTCAAATATGGAAACCCTATCTTTATGCAAGAATTCTCAAGGACAGAAAACCCTTCTCTACTATCCATTATTGATTCTCATTACCCTGCCTTTCAACCTTTCTAATCTGCCATCTTTTTCTCAACTTCTCTTCAATCTAATCACACCATCTCTGTGGTCATGAATTCATTACCATCTCTCATTTTCAGAGTCTTTACAATGAACCTTGCGTAGGAAAAGAAGGTTGGAATGCAGTCAAATTTAGCTGCACTAACAAATTAAATGACTAAAATGAGTGGGGTTTGGAGAAACAAGGGTATATATTACATCTTGAATTTTCCAACATGTTCCAATGCCGCCTAGTAAACAAACCATTGAATTTTCCCAACATCATGTAACATATTTTGTCCAGTCCAGCATTTTTCTTGAAAAATTAATCTAAAACACCATTAAAAAAAAATGAATGGAAGAATATTCTCCTGTAAGAAGTTATATTCTAAACTTTCAACCAGTCCAGCATTTTTCTTGAAAAATTAATCTAGAACAATATAAAAAGAGAATGAATGGAGGAATATTTTCTTGTAACAAACTATATTGTAAACTTTCTAACACAGGACAGGATACGGGATATGGTGGGCTTGAAGATTTAGTAGCTGTTTAGTGTAGAAAAAGAAGAACAAAACCAAAAATTAATAGAAAAGATAAAACTTCTAAAAGTCGCATTTAGATTTCTTTAGATGTCATACCTAAAGATGATAAAAATTATCATACCTAAAGTTAGTTACATTATATAACTAAAATTGCATTACACAATCAAAAGCAAAACTTGTTTAAAAATTTTGAATATTATTATCTGAATAATGAAAAAAACTATATGCATATTTATATAGAAACTACTAAGACTCTTATTCTAATTAGAACTATAATTTGAATTTTAAAATTTTCACTTCACTAGAACTAAGACTCTTGATAAATAAAAATAGACAAAGACTTTGTACATCTCTTAACAAAAGACATAATCCTAATAAAAGTAGGTAATCTAATTATAAGTACTCATGAGTAAAAATAATTTCTTATGAATCTTAGATTATCAATTTCTTTTTGTTTTAAAATAATTATTTTTTTATTTTTCTTTAAATTAAAGATTTAAGGACTATTCAGATATTTATCTATATTACTTTAAAAAAAGTTAAAAAATAAAATACAATTTTTTGTAATAAAATAATTAATCAAAATAATTAAATAATAATAAGATTAAAATAAAAAATATTCATCTATTTTAAAAAATAAAAATAAAAATTAATTTAAAATAAATTTAAAATCAAATAATATCAATATTTTGGTAAAAAAAAAATAATTCAAATAATTCTTCCAAATCTGCTTCTCTTTCCTCGTCACTTTCAACCTTGGATTTAATTAACTTCTGATAAGACACAGGAAAACTTTGTGTTGTTGTTAGGAAAAAAAGGGATAGGAACATAATTAATTTATTTATATATAAATTTTATACTTTATATTTATATAAAATTTTATTTATTTTTATAATTAAAATTTATTTATATTTATTAATAATGGTTATCTTTTTATTTAAAAAATATAATAAATTTTAGCAACTAAAAATAAAAAAATTAAAAATTAAAATTTTATATAAATTTTATGTATAAATATATATTTATTTATTAATAATCTGTTGGTTTGAATAGAACGAGTTTGATTTTTTTCGAATAAAATTTTAAGTTTGAATATTGTGAATAGAAAAATATGTCTAAAAGAATTTTTTTCTAATAAAATTTGATATAATTTAATTTTAAATTTATCAAAATTTAATGTGTTATCAGATACAAATAAAAAAAATATTTTTATTATTTAAATTATCGTCATCCAGTTATTTAGGTTGCTTGTTGATTGATGATTAAATAAATACTTTGAATGTTCCTATTTCAAGTCTTTCGCCGCTGCTCGCTTTCTTTGTTTTTTATATAATCCTTGTGATGGACCCCTTTTTGGGACTTGTCTAGCTTTGCCACCTTAGCAGCCTAGGAGTATTAGGCCACTGTGTCATAGCTACTACGAAATTCCACTGAAGTTGTTTATAAGGGGAAGGGGTTGAACCTTGTTCTTCACTTTCCTGCTTTATCATTTCATTATTAGAGCCCGTAAATATATTTTCCTCTCTCTCTGTCTTGTACAAACACAATGACAGCAGCATCTATGGATGGATTTAATAAGAGCATGTGTCCTGCTGAAGATGATAGTGAGCTGAGGAGAGGGCCATGGACTCTCGAGGAGGATACCATGCTAATTCATTACATTGCTCGACATGGTGAAGGTCGTTGGAATATGCTAGCAAAATGTGCAGGTAGTAATTAATAGGTTGATTCATTTCAGAACTCTTTGTTTTATGCATGTCCCTTGTTAATCCATCTTGCTTAAATTTTCAGGACTGAAGAGAACTGGTAAGAGTTGCAGACTGAGATGGCTGAATTACTTAAAACCAGATATTAAGCGAGGAAACCTTACTCCACAAGAACAGCTCTTGATCCTTGAACTCCATTCCAAGTGGGGTAACAGGTAATATTAACAAGAAGTTATTGTTAATGTGAACAGAAACGTCAAAGTTTTAGAATTTATCAAGGATCTGACAATCTTTGGGAATTTCTTGGTCCTAGATGGTCCAGGATTGCACAACAACTTCCAGGAAGAACAGATAATGAAATCAAGAATTACTGGAGGACAAGGGTGCAAAAACAGGCTCGGCAACTTAATATTGAGTCCAACAGCAAGAATTTCCTGGATACTCTTAGATATTTCTGGATGCCAACGTTGCTGCAGAAAGTGGAGCAGAATTCTTCTTCTTCTTCTTCTGCTTCTTCTTCAGCCCCCCAAAGCTCTGGTCCTCCTAAATTTGAATGTTACACAGTCCCTTCAGTCTCCCCTGCATCCTCCTCACTTGAAAATTCAAATCAACTCATTGAGAACTCAAGTTTAGTCACTAGCCACCAAAGCATAATCAATTATCCTACAGATTTTATCAACATCTCAGACACTGTTGTTCCTCAGCACATGACAAGTCCAAATGTATTTGTCAATACTAATACTGTCTGCAACAATCAAGTACTCCTGAATGACAGTTATAACATGGACATGGAGGGATTGGTCAGTATAGGATCCACATCATATGACAGCTCACTATCAGAATACCAGATGGTGGATGATAATTGGGGCTGCAATGACATGTCAGACACTTTATGGAACAACATGGATGACATATGGCAGCTTAGGGAGATAGGGGGCTAGCACATGGTTGCTGAGCTACTACTGTTGCCCGTTTCGTTCAAAGGGTCCACCCCTGACTAAAGGATATCAAAACGGTCCAAATTAGACTGAATTATTGTTTTAAAGGTTGTGCAATGGTCCATCACCAAAAAATGAAAGTGATTTGGAGAGTTTTGATTAGTTCTATGTTTGCCCTTCGCCGTTGGAAAGGTTTTTTTTTTTTTGAACAGTAGTCGTTGGAAAGTAGTGCTATTCATTAAGACCATCCTTTTGTAATTGGTTGTTATAGATGAATTTTTCTACTTAGCAAATCATATCATATCAATTTCTTCTTGGAAAATCCAATGGCAAGGAAGAGGATAGGAATGTGTAGTCAAATTCAAGAAAATGAGCCCATCCTCTATAGATGGGTAACCAACCAAAAAAATTCAAGAAAATGATGTTTTAATAAATGATCTATGCTCGTTCAAAATTTGGAGTCACATCTTGTTTTTATCTCTTTATAGACAATTCTATGCTAGAAAATGAACTAATTGCTGATTTTGGAAATTTCAAGCTACCACTTAACTAAGCTTAAATTCCAATAATCCCTAGTTTAGAAGAAATTTCAAAACTAAATCCACCGTGCGTCTAAAGTTTGTCAATCTAAGGTTTGCTCTGTCTCTTAATCAAAGATCTTGTATGAATGCAAAATCTCATTTGTTGGCCAAAAAGATCTAGGATACCTTGACCACAACATGTGGGCACAACAGTGATATCATATTTAAATCCTAGCTTGATTAGCGCCAAAATATGTTGAATATCTATACATAGAGCTATAGGAGGAATATATTGCGTCATTTGTAAGATATAGCCTTTGAAATCGATGTGACTTTTGAGTTCTGAGGAAGACTTGAACATGCATGTGTTTCATGGACCTAACAGCTTAGTTTTTCAGTTTTTCCAGCATAAATGATGGAGGAACAATAGCATGCTTTAGGTCGGTAACCATACTAGAAGAAGAAATCTAGCCAAGGATCTAGAAAATAAAGTGAAAGGCATACAGGTATAAAATTAAGTTTACTATTTGTTCACGTGGCGTATCATATCTTTATTCTGGAGATGAAGAAGATGATGAAATCTAAGATACTGCTTCACAAGGGGCGCATCATATTCTGATACGTGTGTAAAGTCCCCCTATTACATGATCTGCTTTGTTAAAAAAGAACGGATTCTTCATGTCATGTGACGCTAAGAAGGAAAATGGTTTCGAGTTTCAGATACCCAATGCCCTTCTTTTCTTGTTTCAGTCAATCAAGAAAGGCTTAATTTTCATATTGTCACTTCGCAAGCGTGAAGAGACTAAACTCTCAAAAGATGAGAGAGATGGGGTCCTCCCTGTATTCGCTGTCATGGCTTCATTCTTCTCTTATTGGTGCCTGGACTTTGAACTCTAACACGTGGGCAAAGGTTTTCAAAGCTCTGATGCATGAACTGAATTGCTTTCTATGGTGGTAGGTCCGGTGAAGTGAAAAAGAGTGCAAACTACTTCACAACATTGTACCAGAACCGTTTGACTGATAAGAAGAAAATGCCGCGGATGCCATATGGCTTATATCATTTTATTTGTGCCGCATGCGTCGTACATATTATAAGATACATTGTTTGGACTGAGGGTGTCCTGCTAATGCACAGCTATTAAATACGCCCTCAATTGACAACTTGAGTCCAAGAGACACACTCGAGGCTCCCCTGCCATCCATTTTGACCCAGCAAAACAGGGAGGAGAGAGAGAGAGAGAGAGAGAGAGGAACAATTCTGTTTAGTTGAGAAGAATTCAGGGTCGGTGCTACAAATATAAAAAGTACTCCAAAGTGATTTAAGGTGGAGCACGCTAACTTCACTGTTGATAAGAATAAAGGAGCTGAAAAAAGATGATTTGATTTGATGAAACCCTTATTCTGTGTAAAGGCCGCCAGTCAGTCAGTCAGACACAAACTGCTAACAATATGTGGGAATATGAATTTCACAGGCAAAAATCACCAATTAATCCTGAACTTGCTAAATTTGAGCTTACAGTTTTCCTTGAAGAATAAGTGTGTGACTCTTAAGCCCCTTATCTCCACGAATTTGAAGGGTTGTAACCAAATTAATGGTTTAATTTTACGTCATTCACGTGCTCATTACCATTCAGTCCAAAATTGCCATGTCTTGCCATTGCCTATTTTTTTGAAAAAAAATTGCCATATCTTGGACCAACGTAACCAAAATTTTCCATCTTGATGCCACGTTTTCACCCCCAAAAAAACAATAATAATGAATAAATAAAACACAAAAGAATCCCAGCTTTCCACTTTAAAAATGTGGGTCGCACTCGTTTCATGAAATTAATGAAATTAATCTAAACAATCTAATTACAACCCCTATACTGTTTTATAACTTTATTTAGATTTAAGCTTGAGAAATTGAAAAAATCAAAATCTCTTGATATTTAAAATATTAAATATTTAATAATAATTATATTAAATTTAATAAATTAAAATTTATATTATATTTTATATATTTAATAATTATAATTAAATATTTTGATATTTTAATATCAAATTATTTTATTTATTTATTTTTTATCAGGATATCAAGAGGTTGGGAAACCCAGCCCAAGGAAAAAAGAAGGGAATGACCTCGAACTAAAGGCTTATGCATATTCTTATGCATATCCTTATGCGGGAGCTATCAATTGCTCTACTCAAGAGTTCTCAAAGTATTTTAATTTTTTTTTATATTTAAACGTTAAAAATTTATCTGCCAATCAAATCAACACAATTAACTTTATTAAATTTAAAAAAAAAAACATTAAACAACAAAAAAATGGACTTTTCCCTGTTCTCGTCGTCGAAGAACCCAAGTAAATAACAAAGAATTCCACCAATAAAAAAAAAAGAAGAAAAGATTAGGAACAAAGAAGGAACACGTCGTAGTGAGATGGATTTGTACTACAGCCAATCCCATTGCATTACCCAAAGCCAAAAGAAATCTCAACATACCCCAAAACAGAACCCAATTTGAAAAACCTGGGAATGAACCTTCTAATTAAAATCTCAATGTTCCTCTCTCTAAGTTTTTCAATCGCTGTAAAAATAAATTTTTCTTGAAATGTTAAGTTTTCCCCCCATCTAAACCAATCCAAACCATAATAAAGTCAAAATTCCTAAATTAAATTCAACAAGACAAACCTAGATTAAAAAAAAAAAAAAAACCTCATGACTAACCCAGATCTGAAACAACTACTACAAACAACAAAAAATTAGAAAAAAAGTGTTTCGAACAAATTATGAAAGGTAATGGGAAGATTTAATATCACTTTTGGAGAACCCACGAATTCCCTTCGGAGAACCCAAATCGGTTTCTCTCACCCAAAGAGGCCAAATCCGAGTTCTCTTGGTGTAAGTATATCTACGAGGTCATTGATCTCGAACGTACCGAAACAAGCCGTTAGGACTGGTCATTACCTCATACTAAATATGAGTGAGGTCAAATGACTCAAAAATTAAAGTTAAAGACACTCTGTTTTTAGTTGCACAGTAATTATAGTGAGATTGTACCTAATTAGTCTCTTTCTTTTTTAAGATGTGTTTTTTTTTAACAATTTGTCAAGGGATGGGTTTGAACCCGCCTAAAAGAGGGAAAATGCACCTTATGGTAGTAGAGTGCCACTTAACCCAAAAGGTCAACTACTTCTTTTGTAAGATGTTTATTTTGTTAATCACATCATATTTTAATTATTTTGTCAAAAAAATTATATAAATACCTTCTTAAAATTTATAAATACCTTAAAGATCTCATGCTACATATACTTAAAACCAACTCAAAATTTTTTTTTTTTTTTTTTTAAATACCTTAAAGATCTCATGCTACATATACTTAAAACCAACTCAAAATTTTTTTTTTTTTTTATTTCTCTGGAATAGATCATACTAATTTAAATATCAACGCCTATCCCAAAATTCAATCTCGAACTTTGCAAGTCAATCAACTCAAAAGATTAAGACTACAAAAGGATTGAAGATTTTTTACAATTATACTTGGGTTCTACAAGAGAACCCAGATCAGGTTCTCAACGCCAAGACTTGATGAGTTCTCTTACCCCTAAAAAGGAAAAATAAAGATGAAGATGAGAACGAGGAAGAGAAGCAGAGAGACGACCAAAACTGAAAGTGAGAGGAGAAGAATAGAAGAAGAAGGTGATAAAATTGTAATTTCATAAGTTAAGATTTAAAATTTATTAGATTTAATTAACGACCTATTTGTCTAAATAGAAAAAACTTGATTTATCTTAAATAAAATCTTAAATTTGAGTTTTGTAAATAAAAAAATAAATGCTTAAAGAGTTTTCCGCTCATAAAATTTGATTTAACTTGACTTGACTTCAAATTAACTAGAATTCAATATAAGTTTCAAATACCGAGAATTAGAATAAAAAGTGATGTTAAGTATTTTTTCCTCTCGCCACCGTTGCTAGGGTTTTCTTTCTCCGGCGGGTAAGCATCTCATCTAGGTGTTTCACCTTGTTTTAAGGGGCCCTTCCTCTCTGTTTCTTGCTTTTGTCTCAATTCCCGATTCCCTTCATGGTTCCGAATCACATATTGGCTTGGAATTGTCGAGGCCTCAGTTAGGACTCTGCGATTTCAAATTTAAAGAAGCTTTGTTTCCTGCACAAGCTTAGTATCATCTTCCTTTCCGAAACAAAGCGATCCACTACTAAGATGAATCTAATTGCATAGATCTAGGGTTTGAACACTGTTTTGCTGTTGATTGGGTTGGTAGGGGGTGGGAATGGCTTTTCTTTGGACAAATGATTTTCAATTGCAACAATCCTCTGTTTCACAGTCCCCTATAGTTGTTGAAATTGTTGATTCAGGTGGTCATCACTAGAGGTTAATTGGGTTTTTGACCAAAAACAAAAGGAAAGGGATGTTGTTAGTAAAGCTGGTGGTGTTCTGCAAGAGAAGAATGATATTCAAATTGGTAAAAGGGCTTTCATTCCCTTAATGAATTTCAACAGCAAGGGATTGGAAGGATTGGGAAAGATGGGACCATGGTTGGGAGCACATAGAGATAAGTGGGGTGCTTTGTGTTTGTATGGAGGAGGACCACGCCCTCTTGTTGATTATTCTTAAGAATAGATAGGACGGCAACTTGCAGGTTGAGGACTATTTGTTGTTGAAATTCATTACTCTCCCCATGAAGTTGGTTGAATAAATGAGAATGTCTAGTAGCTTCTGATACTCATAGTGACTCTTCTTTCTACATTAGTAGTCCTATTTAGCTTATACAGCAATTATGATAG
>BPVZ01000004.1:1893017-1904214 GCA_020521535.1 Rubroshorea leprosula | reverse complement strand
GTTATGCTTTTGATTTTTGTTTTTAGGATATGTTGCTTTAGGCTATATTACCCTAAGATGGAGAATTCTACTGTAAGTTCTTATTATTTAATATATATTTTTATTTCTTATAAAAAAAAAAAGAATTAGTAAAAAAATTTTGTTATGTTTAATTATTTCACAATCCACTTTGGCAGTGAAAAAAACAGATGAAGTGGGGCATGACGTATTAGGTGAGATTAAACAGTTAATTTGGTTAGAATCTTTCATACATGTGGAGATGAGTGGCTTAAAAGGTTCAGGGACCAATCGGTAATGATTGTTGTATGACCCTGAGTTGATCCTTAGCTAAAGAAATTTTTAATTTTTTTAGCTTGTATAATTGAAAGAAGAAGAATAGAAATTTGTAAACATTATTTTTTTTTAAAAGGGTCATGACTAATAAACCACAATAATATTTGAAAAAAAAAATTTTAATTTAATTCTTAAATTCTTAAATTTTAACTCTAAATTAATTACTTCATTAAAAATTCACGTTGGTAGAAGGGGGATGCAATATAATAGAGTTAAATAGTTACATTCTACCGACGAGGGGTTGGATTAAGTGGTAAGCGATTTGTTCCAGTTTAAGCAAGATTTTGAGTTCGAGACATTGTGTACACAGCAGCCTTCGCTGGGATACTCACCCACCATTTCTAGGTGCGCACACGGGTCGGATTCGGATTAATCAAAACGAAATCTCAAATACCAGACGAAAAACCAAAAAAAAAATATATATATATATATATACATAGTTACATTCTTGGGAACACTATTCCCAAAAACATCAGAGTACAAAATAGAGTTAAAGTTCCGGAGGACAACTATTAAATACAACAAAAAGAGTGTCCATCCTAGCACCAAACTTGGCCAAGAGATGAGCAGCAGAATTGGCCTCCCGCATGATGTGGGAAATGCCGAGATCGGGGATTTGGGTCATCAGCCTCCTGCAATCAGAAATCAATGTGCTCAGTGAGTGAAAAGTATAATTCCCATTTTCCAAAAGTGAAACAGCCACTTTGCAATCAATTTCAAGAACTAATTTAAGGTAACCCCTATTAACAGCAAGGGAAAGACCGTCACGGATAGCTCGTAATTCAGCAGCAAACTAGTAGTAAACCCAACATTTCTAGCAACACCCGTGTACCAATTACCAAATTCACCTCTTATAATCCCTCCTGCACCAGATTGTCCAGGATTCGGTGAGGCCGAACCATCAGTGTTAAACTTGATGAATCCAGGCGGTGGAGGGGTCCGGCCAACTTGGATGGTTTCACGGGTGCCTGTGTGAGCAACACGAGTGGTAATAGCTAAGAATTCTCTAGCTTTCAGCCAAATAAAGTCACGAATAGCTTTGATAGCTGTATCCTGGCTACGGTGAACCAGTTGATTCCTGAAGTACCAAATGGACCAAATAGTGTTGCAGAAAATGGTTCACTAGCTCGTATCTCTTTGTACGTACTGTTAGCCTTCAACCACTCGTAGAAATTAAGGTCATGAAACGTGGAGTACATTGGATAAGGAGAAATGACAGTCCAGAGAAGTTTTGAAAATTGGCATGTAAAAATATGTGTACTGTTACCTAATGGAAAAAGAATGACATATAAAAATATTTGTACAAGTAGAATTGATAAATTAACTTGACACGTTATTTTTAACCAAAAGTTAAAACCTCTCAGAAACATGCCTCAGTTTCTTTCCTTTTTCCTTTTGTTTCCCCCTTCATTTTCATCGCCAACCTCTTTTGATGTTCATCTTCTTCCAGATCCTTGCTCACCAGCCTTGGGGGTTTAACCATCTCTTTTTCTCTCCTCCGTCTGAACCATGATTTCTGTCTCTTCCTCTCCACTCAAACTTCGCTTGGACCAGATCTAGCTGCAACGTCGCACAAGGTTGAGAGAGGTAGCCAAATCTGGGTTCCTCTTTCCCATTCTCCTTCCTCTTCCTTTCCTTGGCCCTTTGCAAACCCTCACTCCTTAATTTGCACAACCCTTTTCAAACACTTTTTTTTTCTTGTGTGGGATTTGGGATTCTTGAGATTTGATTTTAATTTCCCCTGGGATTCATTAATAAATTGACCCAAACCCAACCATTTGGCTTCCGCAAAATAAATAACCCAACCAAACAATTAGCTCTCTCCTTTTTTCCAGCCATGTGCTTCACCATTAAGTCGGGTTGCTTTAAGTGCGCCTGTGGCGGTGATGGTGACTTCATCGACTTCACCTTGGCTCTGTTCGTGCCTCCGACTGCCATTTTGAAACGAAAGGGAGTGGGGGTTGGTCCCCTACATCTCTTTTTTTTTCTTTTTATCGAATGACTTTCTTACAAATTCTTCTTAAAGAAAGAATCCAGATTTGTAGGGACATTCTATTTTGTTTTCAGTTCCTGGTAGAGAAAGAAGTGGTAGAGGTAGAGGGAGATCTGACTCAAAAGATTTGATTTTGAAACTCTAAGTCGAGAGATATTGCTAGGCATATTCTCCATGGTTGGTTTGCTGGAAACCCAGAAGACAAACAACGCTGCTGCCTTACAGTTAGGTTAGGTATGGTACAAACTCAAGATTTCATTCCCCTCTCTTCTTCTCTGCACAATCGGAGAAAAGCACTAGTCTTTTCATGTGGGTTTATTTTGTATGAATCTCGAACCAATTTAGAATTTTAATCTACAAAAATTTTTGGGTTTAGATGATTTGGCTACTCTTTGTTTTGTTCGGAGCAGGAATGGGTTTGTGGGGATATTGGATGATTTTGAAGGAAGAATGTTCTCTTGCATTGGGAGTGAAGGGAATGGGAATAAGATTGTGGATATTTCTTTAAGAAAGGGGAATTAGCAAGAGAGAGAAAGAGATGGATCGTTGGTGGCAATTGCAAGCAGAAGATTTGGGGTTTTGCACAAGGCAAGGAAAGGAAAGGAAGAGAAAGAGAAAGAGAAAAAAAAAAAAAAAGGGAAAAATTTTAAGTTTATTGTCATGTCAGTATGTCATCATATTTTTTCCATGCTATCTTCCTATAGTTTTTGCCTTGTCGTCATTCTCCTGTGCAACGGGATATATTTGCAATTTTTTAATGGAATGACCTAACTTGAAGTCAAAATTTTGAAAATTTAAATATCAAATCAGAATATTTTTTAATTTAAAAATCAACTTGAAGATCTGGACAATAATTGAAGCACTAAGTTGGGTGATTAACCACCGTCATTTTCCAGAGGCGATGAGAAAATCAATCTCTTCCAACAAATGCTTGTAGTCAAGCAAAAATGGAAAAACTAAAACCTGAGAAGGGTATGAAATCTTAGTAATTCAATTTCTCTGAATGAGTTCTCAACAACACATGTGGAACAAACCACACAAGCAATTAATCTGTTGATAACATCACAAAAAATTGTCTCAAAAAAAAAAAAAAAGATTTAAGTATAGCTGGGTTGAACTCATTGAAGATGTAAATTGTATACATTAGTTCTGTGAAATAACCAACTAAATATTTTGTACACCATAAGGTAAGGTAAGTAACTTTTGACTGCTTCAAGTGGGAAATTACTTCCCACCTTTACTATAACTATCTTTTAGAGTGACCGTCCGGTTAAAGACAAGTTTCTCTGGAGTGGAGTCCTCATCAACCGCAAAATATCCTGGAATTGCATATCCAAAGCAAGTCTTAGATGGGAGAATAAAAATTGCTCGCCCCATATATGCAGGATGGTAAAACAGACTTATACCCAAATATATATTAGAACCCACAATGAAAACTATATATTCACCCCAAGTTTCAAAATTTAATGTGTAATGTCAATTTTATTTTACCAGAATCTGTAAGACCTTTTCAACTTTACTGATATCTTGGTTTTTATGTCATCTAAGAAATTTCAATCAGTAAGATTGGACTCAGAAAAACCTAAAAAGGGCATACGAAATCTACCTAGCCTCTCGAACTGAAACCGGTCTCCTACGGCAGCGTCATGAAGGGGTGATACTGCATAAGCGGCAGGTATCACCACTTTAGACTCGGGGTTCAGATCGGCAAGCCAATCATCTAGCTCAGCAGGATTCTGATTAAACAATTAGAGGTTGTAAAAATTCATCCAACATTCTCAGGCAAAAAGCAAGAAATGAATCCAAAGTAAACAAGTGCAAACCTCAGATTTGAAGAGTTTGTCAAACAGTCTGACTTCCACCTTCAGTGGTTCAACCCCTGGAGAAGGTTCAGAAACCCAGTGAAGAACTCCCTGGACAAAAATGAAAAATAATCAAACAAAAAATATATCAAACTATTAAAACAAGAAAAATACAGCCTCCAAGAACATCATTCAAATTAATACATCATCTTAGAAAAGGGCATCAAGAAATGAAAAATATATATACGTATAAATAAACACAAATTACACCTTTGGCTTGGTTTTTTTGGAAGGATCATATTCAGCATGGATCTCTAGAACAGTCTCATTGTCATCAGCTAATATTACGTCTGTGCACTTTATGGGGAAGGCATATCTGCATGTGTAAAAAGATCAGAATCATGAATCCAATAGTGCTAACAGCAAATTGTTGAATCCAAATTTGTAAGAAATACATGCCTTAGTAGAGCTGACTTGCCAGGTGCCAAACCATAGTAGTCTTTAGAATCTTTCATCCGAAAATCAGAGTGTTCAATGTAGACAACATTGGAAAAGGGAACCTAAAGCCAAAGCAAGTGCAGCAGTTGCAGTTACAGAATAGAAACTGAAACATAGGGAGCAAATTTGACTTCAAGCAAAAATCTATTTTTTAGTAACTAAGGTTGAAGAAGATTAGATTCAGATATGATTTCTGTAATGATTCTTGACATGTTTTAATGTGGCATGCAGGGTAATCTCACTTTCAGAAAACCTGACTATTATCTAGAACCATGATACTCTAATTTTTCTTCACCTTGTAAAAAGCAGAGGCATCATTCGTATCAGCATCAGGCCATCTCTTTGCATCAAGATTCATAACTGATTCAAGGTTGATAATGACAACCTGAGAACAAGGGGAAAATGAGTTAGACAGATGTAGGAGATGGTTTCCAAAGGAAGACTGCAGAAATTACACCAACCTTGAGAGGATGTAGAACAACCATTGCACGTGGCACTGTCTTGTTTAGTTCTTCTCTAATGTGATACTCAAGTCGATCCAAACGTATCAAACTACAATCACTGTAGAACATGAAGTAAAGTTTATTAATGGAAAGACAAGCACGGCAAATATGATAGATCCAGTTTGTCTCTGAACCCTAACTGAATATACATAAAGCAACAATATACAACAATGTGCATGACAATGTGAGTTTTCAACCTTCTGGTAATTCCTATTCCTCGAACAAAAGCATTGATTGAAGTTGCAGTCACGCCCCTTCGACGCAATCCAGCTAGTGTCATAAGACGGGGATCATCCCAACCATCAACATATTTTTTTGTCACTAAAAGGTTCAACTGCAAATCATATACAAAGACAATCAAATGAATATTAGAAACAGAGTCAATTGACCCAATAAAAAAACAATTCAAAGCATGCCATGCATCCCATGCAAAAACATATTTTGTGTTTGCTTACTTTCCGCTTAGACATCACAGTATTCGTAACATTCAGCCGGGAGTACTCCCACACATATGGTTGGTAGAGGCCCAATGCATGTAATAACCAGTAGTATGAAGCACGTCTTGTCTCAAATTCAAGTGTGCAGAGCTACATAAAATATGAGGGGAACGAAAAACAAAATCAATAAGCCAGCTTGTTAAATGTTATGAATATAGTACTTGGACACTTATGTTCCCGTAAGGTAAACAAGAGAGAGCCAGCAGAATTCATGGAAATAATATTTGAAAAAAAATCTTATTGATTAAGGGAAGAAACAAGAATATTACAGAATGTGTGATATTCTCAAGAGAATCCACAATGCAGTGAGCATAATCATAACTTGGGTAAATACACCACTTGTCTCCTGCATGTGGATGAGGAGTAAACTGCAGAGCAAACAAGAGAGAGAGTCAGACCATTAATGATAAAAGGAAATGGACAGGTTTGTCAACCAAAATATTTATGTGCGCAATTACCTTGATACGGTATGCAATGAGGTCATACATATTATAATTATCACTCTGCATATCTTGTTTCATTCTAAGTGTTGCTTTGCCCTCTTCAATCAAACCTCGCTTCATGTCATCAAAAAGTTTCAATGACTCTTCAATAGGCCGATCCCTCCATGGGCTGTTCATCTTCTTTTCTCTATATTCTTTTATCTCTTCAGGAGTCTAGTACCAACAAACCAGAGTCAGTTAAAAGAAAACAGCCCAGTCTGCAGTATTGCACAGGTAACCACAGACAATATTATCAGTCATCACAACCTGATGATCAACATATGCATGACCCCTTCGTATTAGCTCCACTGCTAATTCATATAGCTCCTGGAAATAGTCGCTGGTATAAGTAATCTGCAAAATGCAACATGAAAATGATGTCAGGAAACTAATAAACATCCACATAATACATATTGCAATAACATTGAAAAACATTATACCTCAAAAGGTTTCCAACCCATCCACTCCACAATTTCTTCGATATGATTGATATATTCTTTCTTTTCAGCTTCAGGGTTTGTATCATCATATCTAAACAAGCAAAAGATAAGAAATATTTGGGACATTGAACATCTTTATCTCTTTTCAAGTTAACTCAGAGCTGTTAGTAGAAAAGAAAACTTTTACCTTAAGTAGCAGCATCCATCCCTCTCTTTAGCAAGGCCAAAGTCAACAAACATTGCCTGAGTAATTAGAAGAAATCATGTCAAAATGCATATCCAAAAACAGGTCATATTTTCCATCCTGTATGAATCTCCTCAAGAAACTTACTTTTGCATGTCCAATGTGTAGATACCCATTTGGTTCAGGTGGAAAGCGAGTAAAAACTTTGCCCCCTGTCACCTTCAAGTGCTTTTCAAGCAGTTCCCTCGTGTTGCAACATCTCAACACAGAGCCATTGCTAAAAAAGACTTCAGTGTGCACCTAATAACAAAAATAGTCATCATTTACTCACAACATTAGTGATACTCGCTAATAAATAAAGGTTCCAACAAGTGTAAATTAACAAAACATAATTCATTTCTCTACCTTTATATTATCTTCTGGTGCAGGAAATATTGAAAACGGATTGATTTCTTCTTCAGATGGTTGGGCAGGAGCATCATTGGCAGCAACTTTGTCCTACAAAGGTGCAATTTGCTTAGAAGAAAGATAAAAATAATAGTAACAATAGTAAGACATCCACATGTAAAAGAACGAAGCAAGCATCACAATTCCCACCTCAACTTTAGCAGGTTTCTCCTTTTTCTCCTTCTTTTTGGTAGGCTTCTCATCATCTGCAGCTGTCCTCTCACCAAGTAATTCATACATTTTTGCATCAACAAGTTGCTGTCATGGAAGCGGATAAGAGAATCAGAACACTTTTACATTAAACAAGCTATTTAGGTCTTTGAAAATTAGGGACATAGAAAAATCACCTTAGCTATCTTTGGATCACCCCATGGATGCTTCTTCCGAACACCCCCCAGAAGTTCACCCACTAGAGATGAAAAAGAAGATATCAATAAAAATATGAAGAGCAGGGGGAAAAGAGGATACATATGCACATTCATGAATGAAGAGGCACAGAATATTCACTCCAACAAAAATGTTATAATATATAAAAGAAATGACAAATAAAGACAAGAATAAACATTTTATCAAAAAATAATGGGATATCACCATCTGGAAAGCTGAAATGAAAAATAAATGAAGACTGCAAAGTGTCACTGATTATATCAAGTATTAGATTCTATTTGCAGGCATTTCAAGTGTATTTCTCCATTTATGTAACTATTTTATGCTTGCAACACGCAATTTTCCTAGATTTCCATTTGTGCATGCATGTGTATGTGTGATGGAGAAAGAGAGGGGAGAGAGAGTACTTCATTTTTGGTTTATCTAATATCTCCCTTGAAACTCCTAAGAGCTTAAAAGCTAAACATTTAATTCCAAACACTAACCATTTGTTCGATATCGTCGCTCCAAAATCATAGCCTTGTTCTCTTCAAAGATTTCAGTGACCGTTCTCTCAATTTCTTCTACAGAAACTTCAACCCCTATCAACAAATTGAATAAACCAATAAGAATTTCAAGCTAAAGAGAGATTATTCTAACTATTAACTCATTTAAAAAGAAATACAAACAGTAAGATTGTAAGTCAACACTGAGGCATGTAAATAAATTGCGTGAGAAAGATCAGTCATTTTATGTCATACCAACACCACATGCTTCTTCAAATTCATTCAAATTAAAATTCTCAGACCCAATAGTTGTGAAAAATGAAAAGGCAGCTTCTAACTGCGCTGGGGTCTTAATCTGAAAAGAAAAAAAAAGAAAAAAAAGAAAGGGAAGATGTTAGCAACTTCTTCCAAAGGCAAACCCAAGTAATTAAGCTAACAAACATCAGCACTGTGAATTTGCAATCAATGCTGGGACACGTATAAATAAGATTTAAGTTTTTGAACCTTGGAAGAGACAACATATTTCAGCAAAGTTGGGCGATGCACAAGGGCATTGGCTGGGTATTTCGTGGCTACCTGTCATACATAAAGCATGAAAAGGAGTCTCAGGAGAAAAATTGAAACTTGAGCTCATATTTCTGCAATTAAACAAATGGGTATTCATCTAAAGAAGTGAATGCCTGTTCAAATAATTAAAAAACACAGGCACATATGAACAATCCTACCGTGTATAAGAGATTTCCAATTAACCGATCGCACCCCTCAGTGACTTCTGCCTGAAAACATCACAACGAGCAGAACTTTGTCACAAATACCATAAATTCATTCAAATTACAGTAAAATCCTGGTTCAGATGCTAAAAGGGGCAACTAGAAAATGTCCCAAAGCAAAATTAATTATTTTCCTTTCGTTTCTCAGGAACCAAACAAAAGCAAGAAAGAAAGTTAACCTCGTGAATGACGGCGGTGAGATTGGCAGTGACCTTGTTGTTGGCAACGGTGTTATGAGCAGTCCGCTCATCCAAACCGATCTTCAAGAACAGCTCCAATGGCCTCTCAGAGTTGTCGTCATTGACCCCCATGTTTGGGTGTTTGAGGTACGAGAGAGATGAGATTGTGGATACTGTGCGGGGAAGGGCGGAGGCTGTGTAAGAATAGAAGGGAGATGTTGATGTGTAATAAATCCTTAATAAAACCCTAATATTATCATCCGAAGGATTGAGGGATTTGATTTTGTTGGGCTTAAAGGATAATAATAAAAATAAAGGGAGTCTTGAGAAATATGTTCGCATTTTCTTAAAATTGAATTTTTTTTTTTTGTTATCTTATCTCTTATCACACTAAGTAATTCAAATTTATAATTTTTTATTTTTAATAAAATAAAAAATAATTATTTAATTCGTTCACCTTGAAACTGAATATTGTTTTCACTTAAAATAAAAAATAGGGAAAAATATCTGGTCGGGTCAGATGAGTCAGATCCCTTGACGCGTCGCTCGGGCCAACAGATCTTGGGCTCCAAGGAAACGACCTTGTGTTTTGACCATTGGGGATCCGATCTGACATCATCTGAACTTGACCTGGTTGATCTAAACAATTTCCTTCTTTTTCTAGCAAATACTAATCATGGAGTGAAAAATATTACTGATAATTTCGATAATCATATTTTAGATCAACCAACCGGGCCTCGGGCTCAATGGTTGGTCCCAAGCCTTAGGGTTTGGGTGAGGCGGAAGTCAGGGTTTCGAACTCTGTCACTGCTCTGAACTCCACCAATTTGTAACTTAATGGTTGCGCACCTCAAATGAAGAGGTAAAACGTTCACTATTCTGAAAAAATTCCAACTGCTAACAAACTAACTCTACTAACTTCCTAACCATCTACCTGGTCAAAAAAAAAAAATCATATTTTAGATCATTTTTTCTTTTTAAAAATGATATGGTTATAAAATATGTAATATTATAAATTTATAAATTAATATATCATTATATAATTTATTCTTTTAATAGAAATATATTTGTATTTGAATAAATGGAGGATAAAGAAATGAAAAAAGATTTTTTTTATTATGTTATCAAAAGAATAAGAGAGATAACAAGGAGAGAATTTCTTATTTTTTGTTTTTTAAAAATTTATTTACTTATTCATATAAAAAAATGATTGGAGAGAAATGGAGAGATAAAATTTTAGTTACTTACCTTCCTCTTTATTTCTCTTAACTCAAATATATAATAAGTTATTTATTAATATATTAGATATTTATTTATTTATTTAATTAATTATGCATCAAACTCATTTATCGTAGTAAAAAGGAATAAAATTTTTTATTTTAAATTGCATATTTGTGACCATCCTCTAATGCTTACAATTCAAACTAAAAAAATGTAAAAACTCATACTCTAATTGAAATGAGAAAAATAAAATTTTGAAACTAATAACTGATTCTGCTTTTATGGATTTATATACTTTTCAAAGGAATTCTTGCATTGATTATAAACCTCAGACACAATAAAATTCATTTGGGAAAAATAACACATGCCCTTCAGAACTTCAGAAAAATAATCAAAGAATAAATTAAGGGAAAAAAAATGTTAGGGTTGTAATATAATGGGATATACTAATCATTAAGGATCTGCGATTTTAATTTCTCTTACTAGTCTTTTATTGCTCATACTGGCATGAATCTTGAATAAATCTACTATTAATTCCAGCCCTATACAATTGTAACTCTGTTGATTTAGCTGTAACACTAATCTCTGTATAGGCAGGCACGAACAGAACCTCACCCTCTTTGATTACATGATAATTAGGCATTCCTGAGTCAAGTGTTCCTTTCCCTGCAAAGAACAGAAAAAGAGATGGCCCTGGGACTGAGAGATGTGTATAAGAGATAGGTGTATACCTTCTTAAAACTTATAAATACCCCTCGAGAGTCACCTACTATAGGTACTTAAAACCAACTTAAAGCTTTCTTCTTATTTTATCCTTTAAGTGGACTAGAATATTATTGACTTAAGTATCGAAGTGTTTACCTCGAGGTCCCAAATTGGGGCTTTGCAAGTCAATCAACTCAAAAGATTAAGACTACAAAAGGATTGAAGATTTTTTACAATTATACTTGGGTTCTACAAGAGAACCCAGATCAGG
>BPVZ01000004.1:1860057-1871017 GCA_020521535.1 Rubroshorea leprosula | reverse complement strand
TCTTTAAGAAAATAGTGCACAACTGCACAACAAAAATTCTTAGATGAAAAAGCTGAGTACCCAACCATTCAAAATTTTTCATCTTATAAATTTTATATAGTATAAACTGTAAAATGAAAACGTAATTATAGCTCTAATTGTTCTAAAAAAATTATACTTTGAATTAGAGGAAAAGAATATAACCGGGTGGACTCTGAATCCCAAGTCCATATTCCAGGTTCTATAATTGATTAGCTGACTCTCATGAAAGCCCGTCTGCCCAGCCCATTAGCATTTGCGTATTGAACCATCTATGGCCCTCTTTAGTTGTTGGGCGCATTTTTTTTTTGGCCCCTTTTCCTTCCTCATCAACCAATTTTAACGGCGCAGATCTATTCACGTGTCGAACCCACTTGATCCGCCCAGCGCTTAACACAGGAACAATGAAACCCCTTTACCCCAAAAAATAAAAAAATAAAAAAATAAAAAAAAACAGACTAGGTTTAGGCGTTTCTCTGGCATTGGCAAATCGAAACATGGCCGACGGGAAAGAACCAAAGCAGAAGAAAAGCCAGGCAACAATGGCGAAGAAGGAAAAGGAAAAGGAAGAGTTCCAGCTCCAAATCTGCAATTCAATGACCCAACAGAAGGAGGTCTTTACACCCAAGGTCCCCGGGAAGGTCGGGATGTACGTCTGCGGCGTAACTGCTTACGATTTCAGCCACCTCGGCCACGCTCGCGCCGCCGTCAATTTTGACGTCCTCTACAGGTCAGTGCACCATGCTCGAACTCATAATCTGTTCCTGGAAAAGTTACAAGCTCTGATTATTTTTTCAGGTTGGATTGATAGCGGATTTTATCTATTTATGGTGTCTCTTATAAAATTTTGCTTTTCTTGAGCTCAATTTGTACAGATACCTGCAACACTTGGGATACGAGGTTACCTATGTCAGGAATTTCACTGATGTTGATGACAAGGTGAGGATTCTGGTTCCTGATTGTAGTTTACTGATTTAATTTAACTGATACGCAAATATGTGCCAATTGATTCGTTAAAATTGATCTAAATTTGACTACCCAATGTGTGCCAAGTGCATGTGTAAGCTTTTCACCTTGATATACCATTCATTGATAAGCAATGTTAAAGTTGATGATTTCTGCTTTTATTCATTGGTTGACCATCTCTCTCTTTCCTCTATTCACATTCCTGATTTTCATGTAGAGATTGCTAATGGCTGAAGTTTTGCAGATAATTCGACGCGCTAATGAGAGTGGAGAAAATCCATTGACTTTGAGCAACCGGTTTTGCCAAGAGTATATTGTGGATATGAATGATCTTCAGTGCCTTGTTCCTACCCATCAGCCACGTGTTTCTGATCACATGGAGCAGATCAAGGATATGATTACTCAGGTTTCTTTCCTTAACATTCAGAAATATGAATACTGTGACCCTTCTTCAGTCCTCTTGCCTCATCCATTATTGCTGCATTTACTAGGCAACATGGATTACTTGGAAGCAATATTTACTAGCATTGTTTGTCAATATATTTCCTTTTACATTCTTGGTTATTCACTGCTAATACATTTGTGGTGTTACTTTACTGAGATTCTCCCTGTGCATTTATGATCTGAAATTATGGGAAGTTTAGAAATACCTTTATTGAGTAACAGATGTGTGGTTACTGTAACCTTTAACTTGTGTACACTCCTCATACATTTATATTTTGTGACATTGCCAATCTGTGTTGAGGTGAACTTGCATAGTTGATTAGTTCTGAATTTATTGGCTGGTGAATATGGAGTTCATCACATCATGTATGGGAAGCTGGTGCTTTACCCTTTAAAAATTTTGACTTCAAACAAGTGTTTGCTGTTATCTAATTCCATTTCATTATTTTCAATATTCTTTTGATGGTGTTCTTTTTCCTTCTGCCAAATGTTATAGTAATAATATAAACTTCTGTTACAATTCCCTTCTTGTGTGGTGCTATTATGATTAGGATTTTTATACAGATAGAAAATGTGTAGTGTTGTTCCAATCATATTGATGTATATTGTACCCTCTAATTCCATTGTATTTGTACTCTTGCAGATTATTAATAAGGACTGTGCATACGTCGTTGATGGTGATGTGTTCTTTGCTGTGGAGATGTTCCCAAACTATGGCAAGTTATCTGGGCAGAAAGTGGAAAACCATAGAGCTGGTGAACGTGTTGCCATTGACTCGAGAAAGCGTAATCCTGCTGACTTTGCATTATGGAAGGTCTGAACCCACTTGTTTCATTGGCATAAGACTTGCTGTGAAAATCTGCTTATTAGCTCTCATTCTGGAATAGCTTGTCAGTTATGGCTTTTAGAATGCTTTTTTTTTTTGCTTGGTAAATTGGGAGGGCAAGGGCCTAGGGGGAATGGAGTATTTGAACTCTTGGACCTCTCTATTAGGTTTATCAATCATTAGTGGAAGCCTGTTTGTGCTCTGAGGTATGAGATGAAGTGCTCTAGTTTTGCTCAAGAAGGAGCTTGATTCCCCAAAATTTAGTATAAGATTAAGGTTTGAAATAATTTGAATTTTAGTTTCTAGAAAAGAAAAGATATTCTGATTGCAAACTTATTTGATGAGCATAGCAGACAGATAAGCACATTGCATTGTATTTTAGTGTTTCATGCTCATGAACATCTCTCATTATCTGGTATCTGATGATTGATGCAGGCTGCAAAGCCAGGTGAGCCAAGTTGGGACAGCCCATGGGGTCCTGGCAGACCTGGGTGGCATATAGAATGCAGTGCAATGAGTGCTCATTATTTGAGTTTCAAATTTGACATTCATGGTGGTGGGATTGATTTGATTTTCCCACACCATGAGAATGAGATTGCTCAGAGTTGTGCTGCGTGCCAAGAGAGTAACGTGAGTTACTGGATGCACAATGGGCATGTTACTAATAACAATGAGAAGATGTCAAAGTCTTTGGGTAACTTCTTCACAATTCGCCAGGTAACAGTGAGGTTAATTATTTTTAATTTTACGTCCTTTAAAAAATTTTGTTTTCTATATATTTTATATTTGTATATGGTAATTGACATGTTCTAGATCACGGAACGATATCATCCACTTCCTCTGAGATACTTCTTGATAAATGCACACTACCGTTCTCCTCTCAACTATTCAGTCCTGCGGTTGGAGCATGCATCATCAGAACTTTTTTACATTTATCAGGTTTGAATTGTATCTAACTTCTAAAAACTTTTAGATGCAGCCAGGTGCATATGCATGATGTTGATCTTTAAAACTGGGCCATTTTGTCTGCTGGGGTTAGATTATGATAATTTAATATGTTCACATACCTATGTGATATGTACATGTACTAATTTACATATGTACATGTACATTTGTATTTTTGTATATGTACATCTAGTATACTTGTACATTGACATAGATACATGAATGGGCCACCACTTGTACCTTGGAGTTTTCGGTGCATTGAATTTTGGCCTGGATAACTTGAAGATTTTATTTGAGTTGATGCTAGCAATGAATTTTATTGCTTACCAGTCAATTAGGAAAACTTTTTGATAAGTCATGTTACTGCTTCAAATTGTTTATTGATGTTGTGAGTCCAATCCAAAAATATTGTATTTTCATTTTTTTCTTTTTGTCCCTTTTGGGCTAAAAAGTAATAATACTGTTTTTAGTTTTTGGCACGGTAGCATTTACCCATATCCTGTTTAGATGCGATATCTTACGAAAGTATCCACACCCACTCTGTGTTTGTTCAGACCCTGAGTGATTGTGAAGATGTTCTATCATCATTTCAAGGAAGCATAAAGGATGGAACAAAGCAAAATGTCAAACCTGCTCGGATCACCGCTGAAGCCCAAGGCTGCATTAGAGAACTTCACAATGAATTTCATACAAAAATGTCAGATGACTTGAACACTTCACACATACTGACTGGTGCTTTTCGAGAGGCCTTGAAGTTTGCAAATAACACGTTGAAGAAACTAAAGGTATACTTAATGTCTCAATGTTCTCTTTGTCTCTCTCTTGGTTTGCAGATTTAGACAGGATAATATAATTTTGTTATAATTCTTCAGACTGCAAAGCAACAACAGTTATCATTAGTTCAGTCCCTTTTTGAAGTTGAGAGAGAAGTTAAGGAAGTTCTGAAAATTCTAGGGTTGCTTCCTCCATGCACTTATGCTGAGGTAATGAGGTTATATTTGGCTGTATAATTGTATGGATGCATGCTGTGTTTATCAAAATCTAAAAGTACAATTGGATTTTTCCCTGGGCAGGTTTTGCAGCAGTTAAAAGATAAGGCATTAAAGCGAGCAGAATTGGTGGAAGTCCATTTGTTGAATGTGATAAAGGAAAGAGCAGAAGCTAGGAAAAACAAAGATTTCACCAAGACTGATCAGATCAGAACTGAGTTGGAAGCCAAGGGCATTGCACTCATGGATATAGGTACAGAAACGATTTGGAGGCCATGCCTCCCAACTCAATATAAACAGGAAGCACAACAACCTGATGAACAAGAGCAGGCACCTAGGCTGAGCAAGGAAGAACAGAAGGTTTTACCTAAAGTTGGTTTGACATCATCCCCTGAATTGCCCTTTTAAGGTGTCACTGTTACAGTTAAATGATTTATTTGAGGATCTAGAAACAACATATACGGTTTGGTTTCATAACATGGACTAATGTTGTAAAATCACTGGGCTTCTTAATGGCCCATTGGCTATATAGACAGCAAGCGAGCTAACCCTTTTTTGAATAAACATTATATTGCCTATCACAAGTAATGCAAGAGAGGAACTAAGGTTCCTTACTTGTTTAGTACTTTATAGACAAGGAAATGCAGCGACTATCCTTATTAGAATGTTGTTCTTGGGTTATATGCTACCTCTTGAAAATTAAATTGTGCATCATATTTTCTGCAGATTGAGGGGCCTCTAAAGCTGCCTGATTCTGCATCTGTTTAGAATATGGTCTAGAAAACCATTACTGTGCTGATTTGATGGTGGTTAATTCACCATCAACCCTATAGCCATTGTTTGAATACAAGAATGGTACAGGCTGAGGCCTGAGGTTAGGTAACTCCAGCCGTTTCTATAATCCTGATCAGTGTGTAGGTACAAACAAGGCTCCTCTCTAGTGGAACTTGGATTGGCAACTTCAGTACATATGTATAGGTTGCCTCAAAAACTGCAGCAAACAGGCTAAGAAACAAAAATCTTGATGATAAAGTCTAGAATTAGCTAGGTCCAGGAAACTATACAATTCACATGGCTGCAGTGGTACATTAGCATTAGGCCCACCATGTACTTGTAAATGAATGCATATATCCAATATAATTCAGTGGTGTTAAATCCCAGTGGAATTGATGCTTTACTTTTCCACCTACTTGCCAACGCGATTATTTATACCTCGAGCAAAAGACAGGAAAGTTTGTGACTGTGTGAAGACAGAAGTTATTGACACCATCTCCTCTTCCGGACCATCAAAGCATTGAAGATTGTCTTGTCTCTTGTCTCTTATCTCTTGTCTCTTGTCTCCCTCTTTATGTATACATTATTTGGGGTAAATTGTCTCTTCATTGTTAAAGCTCTGTGACCATGTAAGACACGGGTGCAAATGCAATAGTCTAGCATTGGCAAAAGGACGATTTGATTGTGGGGACCCTCTTTCTACATTTGCTAGTAAAAAAAAGTAGCTAAAGAAGCAAGGCCGAGCCTGGGTTGTTGAGGTCCACTATGCGTGGGCCAACAGCCCTAGATTTTAACTCCAAAGTCACCTACTCTTGACAATGATTAATTCCTTCTTTACCTTCAAATTTAAAAGCTACACCTGCCAATGATTTCTGCCCTTGAATTTTTCTGCAACTTTACAAGAAACCCCGGTACCTGCTATTTCCTGAGGTTTTACAGGGCAACAAAGGATGAGCTTTAATGAAATTAATGAAGCAATTTCTTTGGAAGCTGATGAATGAAAACTTTGCAAATTAAGTGAGACGGAAGAGACACGCCATCACTGGGACTAGGACAAGATCTATATTTTCTTTGAAATGTCATGGCACTTGTATTATCAATAAATAAGCAGAAAAAGAATGCATAATTAGAAAGTTTCTAATTAGAAACTTTCTAATTATACAAGAGGGGCACTAACAAATCTAATTAAAGAAGTGCTTTGATGAATAAAAGTTTAAGATATAAAGTTTCAATTTAAATTTTAAAACAAATAATAGAAGATTTGAGAAAGCACTAAAACAAATAATATAAGTTTCTTTATATAGCTCAACATCATATGTGTACCAAAAGAGGAAACAAAAAAAGGTACCAATTAACAAATTGAGAAATGTCCCATAATCCTTCACTTAGCATAATATCATATGGATACGAACACTTCTATAATCGGCTTTCTCCTGTTAAAATTTATGTGTGTGAGTTATTCAATAAATTTATATTCTATATATATAATTTCTATTTACCTATATATATATATAAGCTGTAGAGATGAAACTTGATTGGTGTGGGTGATTCCCACCAAAAACCCAATTGCGAATAAAAGTGGGCGTCTACATGATGTTTAATAGGGGCCCAATCCGCAGTTGCTATTGTGTTCCAAGCAAAAGCTACGGAAATGAGTTTGCTTTTCTCACTTCTTTCTGCCTTATCACCAACCACTATCCCCCTAATTTTGTAGTACTCATCATACGTCAAAAAGCTTCAAGAAACAGACACCTTTTTAAAGTGCACAAGTATTTTCAAACCTATGATATGATGATGCTTCCTTCCTTGCATCTTCTTTCTCCCCCACCAAAAAAATCATAAACATCATAAAATCAAAGTACTTTACTTGAACCAAAACCATCCATCATCGTATGCATTGTGGGATGGAATCTATTTCCATTGTTTTCCCACCCAATTCAGCTCCTTTTATCTAGAAAATTAATTTAAACTTAAAAAAAAATAAAAAAGAGGCAATTTGGGGATATCATAGCACTGAGCTTATGACTTATGAGACGTTAAAAGCGGGTGTTAAGATACTAAACTTTGCACCGAAAAAGGGGAGGTATGATCATTTTTGACCGTTTTAATTAATTAAGCTAGTGTTCTTACTTTTTAATTAAAAGTTTAGGGTTTTTTTAATGATGCATTAGGTGTTTAATTTGACAGTGCTTCTTACACGTAAAATTTGTTTTAGCCACAAGCTACTAGTAGCTGATTTGTGAAAAAGCGCATTCCTAAGAAGCCATTAATTGCTTAATTTCCCAACAATTCTCTCTTTCCTATTAATGTTGGACAGCAACCAACCTACTAGATATATGTATACAATATTACAAATAAATCTTAAAATAAAAAAAAATTTATTCATATAATAACATATTATATTATAAATTTATAATACCATTTAATATTATAGTTACATCATTTTCATGAAAAATATGGTTAATCAAGAAATAAAAGTTATAAAAGCCAAAAAAAAGAAATCAAGGTTATAATTAATTAAGCTCGCTCTTATGATGTTGGGTAGGGCAATGAGAGACTATTGGTTTTTGACTCAAAAACCAGGGTTACATGACATCATCATTCAAATAATTATCATTTTGGTTAGTTTCAAAATTTCAAAGTGTGGGGTATTTTGGTTTGCATGTGATGGGTCCCCAATTCCATCATCCCCTAGTCAACATGGAGAAGGTGACAAGAAATACCAACAAACTATCAATGGGTTAGTTGAAATGTTTTTTGGGACTAGAAATCCCTCAATCATGGATCTACCCTCCAAAAAGAAAAAGAGATAAACAAGATATCCTCCTGCCGGGCAAACCTTAAACAATAAAATCTAAAATCTTCATTTTCAATCTTCTTTATAATCAAAACCGGCTGCAATACCAGTATAAGAAAACATTTTAGTCAGGATCCAATGGTTTTCACTTTAATATGTATTAATAAAGTATTGTCTAATTTAAATTATTTTAAACTATATAATTTTAATTAGAATCTCATACTATTAGAGATATTTTTTTTATTTAAATAATTTTTAGTTTATAATTTAATGCCATTAAAATTATAAAATGAGTAACTAAGTACGTATAATCGAGTTTAGAACGGTTGTTGTGATAGTTTTCTTTATCTAAGAAGTATGAAATGACAAGTTAGGGTTTAAAGATTTTCTCTGTACTTGCAGACAAGTCCTTGTTTGTGCAAACATGATTGGACAAAAACATACATATATATATGAATATGAGATTGTGCAAAAATGTACACAAATTAGTATTACCTCCTTGTTCTACCTAAAAGTTTTGAAAATATACCTTTATGCCCACAAGCTGCGATCCACCTTGGATTCTCCCAAAACCCATTACGAAATTCTATACCAAATGCAAACTTTCTTCTTCCTTTTTTTTTTTTTTTTTCTTCTTTGAAATCATTCACAGGTTGGAAGAGATTCGGATTCATCACTTAAAGATAGAGAACATATACACCAATTTGAGTTACATGTCTAAATTTCAAACAATCTACATTAGGAAAAAAAATTCCAAAACAAATGCACGCGCGTCCCTTTTAACTTTTTATCCACGCCAGTATGAGTAATTTTTGAAATATAGATGGAGCAACTTTTACAGCATGTCGGTAAGACCTATGGCGTTAGGCAGGACAATGGAGAATACTCTTCTGGCTTCTTATTTCTGATTGCATATAGAGTACACAACCACTTCTGAATGGTGCGTACCAAAATTGGTTCGCCATAATTAATGAATTGAAAGTACCAATATCATTAGAGAAGTTTCTTTCAGGTTGAAACTAACAAAAACAAATGTTAGTATAACCAATCACAACCTTTGAATATATATATATATGTAGGGTCTTTGAATGAAGTGTTAAATATGTTCAAAGACTATAGTTGTTTAAAATACCAACATTAATTTTTTACGAGTTTGAACTGAAAATTCACATCCTCATATCATTAGTGGTTTTTTTCGTTTTTCCCATCATTTTTGAAGTAATTAGTCATGCAAACCAGTTAATCGAATATTTGTATACCCATACCACATAGCATCGACTGGATCTATATAATATACAAATTTGAGTATTAACAATTAAGATGTAGTAATTAAGAGGCAGGTTTCTGCAAAGTGAAATCAATCACCTCCTTGAAAAAAATAAATAAATAAATTAGAAAATGTACAAAGATACATCAATTCCCTTATTTGAGTTGAGTCAAATTAGGCAACCAAAACCCAAACTCAGGGCCCTGCAGGTGCAAGACTAAGATGCAAATCTAAGCCCAATGCTTCGTCAAAACTGGGTCCACCGTCCCCCTTGGAGAACCTACTCAATGATGGCCCATCAACACCTCGCCCGTGGTGGGCCCTACCCTGCATCACCGGCAGCCCAACTCCGAAGCCTGAATCCCCTACGCCCCCACCATACGGCAACCCCGCTGCACCCCTCCCCCCACCACCAACACTCGGTATCACACACCCGTGGGACACGTGGAACGGCGGTGGTCCTCCGCGAGGTAAGTACACCCACGAAGGCCCCGCTCCGGCCGGCATCAGGACTGGAGGACCTGGGGGCAGGAGGTGCGCCGGCGAAGCGAAAGCAGAAATCATTGGGTTCCTCGCGAATGAAACGGCGTTCCGCGAGGCTTGTAACTGAGCGCGCTTTAGCTGTTGCCTTTCCTTTTTATGAGCGTTCTGATGGCCCCCTAACGCTTGAGAATTTGCAAACTCACGACAGCAGTACTGGCACTCATATTTTCTGTCACCAGGGGCGGCGCCGAACCCTGCAGCCTCTTCAGGAGACCCAGAAGAGGCCGCCTTGCCTGAATCTAACACATCCTCATCCTCAGAGACATTAAAGCCAAAAATCTTCAAGCCTGTAGTGGCTGCTGTGGCGTTGGGTTTATTACCTTGCCTGTAATCCAGCTCCGCCATGTTAAGAGACAGACAGAAAGAGAGAGTTTGAGAAATCAAGAGAGTTATGGAAGAAAGGTGTCGCATGTGTGGGGGGGTATATATAGAGGATAAAAAGGATTGTAAGATGCATACAGTAGAGAAAGAAGAGTGAGATTGCGGATATCCCAAGAAGGGGAGCATATGGAAAGACACTCGGGGTCCCAAGTCATTGCACTTTGTTTAGGGCCATATACTAGCTACTAATATGTAAGAATGTCATATGCTCTTCTTTTTTTTTAACCGAGCAAGACTGAGCAAATGTGATGCATGTGATGATCATCTTGGTATTTTTTAGGATTGGTTTAATATTAATCCCTAAGTTAGATTAATTAGGTTAGAATTAAGAGAAAACAAATTAAGGCATGACCTGGTCTGGACCACTGCTTTGGTGCTTAAGATGGCCAATTAGAAGCCAACAAACTTGTATGTGTACAGAGTAGTGTGCCTAATGGCTTGGTCTGAACAATGCTTACTTGACACGTCACAGGTTCTATTGATTAAATTAATCATATGATCTATTCTAAATTTAGATATTTGAGCTACTCAGTATTAGTATATTGTAGATTTGACATGATAACAGGTGTCGGAAATCAAGGGGACTTTGTTGATCAGCATATATTTTTTTAAAAAAGGTAAAGAAGCCTTTACATATGGAGTAGCAGTTAGTACAGAAATTGGACCGACACTCAATGAGCCACACCGTGACACCCATTCCCCTCTGTTAATTTTCTGACAATTTCTGCTACAAAATGCCCAAAATACACTCTCTCCTTTTTCTTCTCCATTTTTAGCCCTCTTCTGTCTCTTCGAGTCAGACTTAGTTCATGTATCTGCTTGCTTTAACTCAATCCCAGGAGCCGACACCGCCACCAACCACCAGCACCACCCCCACCGGGCCACCACTCTCTATGATCTGATCTCTAAAAGGTCAAATCATTCATGCACGCAAACGGCAAAAACTTATTTTTAATCTTTGCTTTATTATTAGATACATCGGTTTTAACTCACTTTATAATATGTTATTT
>BPVZ01000004.1:1740502-1754928 GCA_020521535.1 Rubroshorea leprosula | reverse complement strand
GGTTACAATGGGTGATTCTACATCGTTGAATGCTATTGTTATGCCTATGGATGCTTTTATTTCCCTAAGCCCAAGTGAACCTACTCCGGCCCAAACTCATGTTACCTCGGGTCAGCCCATTGAGCCTTTGCTTATTCCTCCTCTGACTGAGTCCACCTTGTTTGTTAAACCCAAATCTAAGTCTTCAAAGAAGAAGAACAAGATTCTTGGCCCCATGCATAAAGAGACTAAAGCCAATGCACAGAAACCTTATACCTTGCCTGTTGTTTCCAAGAAACAAAGTAGCCTTATTCCGCAGATGCTGCCTTCAATCCAAACTGTTTCATCGGCACCTCCTTCGGTGTCTAGTGCCAAGGACAACACACCCATTATACCTTCACCACCAATACCTCATATAATGAGCCTGCCATAAGATTTGTTGTCAACTCCCACTCCATCATCTTCACCACCCACAGTCCCTATTTCTGTCACAAGTTTAATGCCGCTTCAAGCTAGTAATTTGGTTTCCTCGGCTGTAATTCCTAGTACAATCACTTTATCTTCTACAACTTTTCAATGAAAATGGTGACCTGGAATAGTAGGGGAGTTAAGCATGCCTTTTTTAAGAGGGAGTGTCGCGAGTTAGTAAAAATGCATTGTCATGATTTCATTGTTTTCTTGAAACAAAAGCAGATTCAGCTTCTAATGCTTTAAAGTTCCTGCGGCGTCTTGGTTTTGATAAAGACCATCAAATTCCATCTCAGGGAATAGCCGGAGGGCTTTGGTTATTTTGGCATTCTTCCTCTGTGACTTTGGATGTTCTATGTAGTTTTTCCCAATTTATTCATTACTCTTTATCCCAGCAACAAGTCAGCTATCTAGTCACTTTTGTTTATGTTTAGCCACATGTCACCATGAAAGATTTGTTTTGGACTGAATTAGAAAGGCTTGCAAGGGGTTTCTCTATAAGTTGGGTGGTTATGAGAGGTTTTAATGATATAATTTCTGTGGAAGAAGCCTCACCTGTGGCAACTAAAGGCTTGAGCATGCACAACATTTTCAAGATAGAGTAACTCAATGTAATTTGCACTCAACTGAACCATTAGGGTGCAAATACACTTGGGTTCGTAAACATAATGAGAGAGTGCTTCTACGAGAGCATCTTGACAGAGCTCTTTTTAACTTTGAGGCTCTCGAATCCCATTCCCACTGCTAAAGTGATCAATTTGCCCCGACTTTGCAATGATCATCATCCTATTCTGCTTTGCCTGGACAACTCATGCCCGATAGGAAAACATGCTAAACCATTCCATTTTGAGGCTGCTTGGCTGACTCACAACGCTTTTAAGTTTTGTTTTTACTCAGGCATGGTTGTTAAATGCCTCCTCCTTACCTAATGCCATTAAATCTATTCAAGAGGCATGTTTTCAATGGAATAGAAAGGTGTTCGGTAATTTATTTCGTCATAAAAGGCAATTGAAGGGCATATTAGAGGGTATTCAAAATTCTATGCATTATGCCAACTCTAGTTTTTTGTAGAATTTGGAAGCAAAATTGTTGCAAGAATATTATCAGATGTTACATGTTGAAGAATTGTTCTGGTTTAAAAAATCACGCATCGAATGGATTGCCTCTAGTGATAGGAATACGAGATTTTATCATGCCTCAACCATTTTTCATCGAAGTAGGAATCGAATCTCTGCTTTGAAGGTTGATGGTGAGTGGTTGACAGAGCTAGCACATTTGAAACAACACATAAGGGATTTTTTTGTGGAACTATTTGCAAGGAAGGACACTTCTTACTCCCTTAGAGACTATTATGCCTTTCAGCCTTGTCTTTCTATGGAGGATGGCGTTACATTTTTGAACCCAGTATCTTTTGAAGAAGTTCAAATCGTTTTCCATGAAGGGCCTTAAAAGTCTAGGGCTAGACGGTATCCAACCTATTTTTTATCAGAGGCATTGAGAGGAGGTTTCAGGTACTCTGTACTCCTTTGTAAATAATGCCCTTAGAGATGGTTATTTTGAGCATTCTTTGTTACAGGTGCATATCACCCTCATTCCAAAAGGTGAAAATCCGGACATTATTAAGAAGTTTCATCCCATTTGTTTACTTAAAGTGGCTTATAAAGTGCTTATTAATCGATTGCGGCCTTTTCTTCAACAACTAATAGGCCCATTTCAAAACAGTTTTCTAGCAGGTAAAAGCATTACAAACAATATTATCCTTACACAAGAAGTTGTACACTCTATGTATAGGAAAAGAGGAAGGAAAGGTGCCTTAATCTTTAAAATCGACCTTCATAAACCTTTTAACAGTGTTGATTGACATTTTCTACGTTCAGTCTTAGCAAACTTTAATATTCTAGCTCCCTTAATTAGATTAATCATGTTTTCTGTGTCTTCCTTGCACCTTTCGATTCTCTAGAATAGGGATGAGTTACCTCCTTTTCAACCACAATGGGGATTGCGTCAAGGAGATCCTTTTCCCCTTATTTATTCATTATGGTTATGGAGAATTTGTTTTATATGATTCAGAGTAGAGTGCAGACTAAATCATGGAGACCTTTTTGAATTTCTCGAGGGTGCCTATCTCTGTCGTATTTATTTTTTATAGATGACCTTATGCTCTTCTGTGATGCTTCTCAAGCTCAAGTGGAGATTGTCATGGATTGCCTCACTAAATTTTCCAGGAAATCAGGGTTGGAAATTAATCTATCCAAGTCTAAATTGTATGTTTCACTAAACATTCAAAGTCATGTTGTTGGGATTTGGAATGAGATTTATGGTATCCCCTTGACTAAAGATCTAGGCACCTATTTAGGGGTCTCAATTCCTCATGATCAGCCAAAAGCTTCTACTTATAAGCACTTGCTCGAGAAAATTCAAATGAAGTTGATAGGTTGGAAGCAAAATTATTAAGTTTGGCTGGAAGAAAGATTCTAATTCAGTCGATTACTTCTGCCATTCCAGCTTATACAATGCAGTCTATCCTTTTACCGATCAGTGTGTGTGCGAATATCAATCACATGAATAGAAGGTTTCTTTGGGGCTCTGATGTCGCTAGTAAACCGCATTTGGTGAATTGGAGCACTGTTTGCTTACCCCGTGATTATGGGGGTTTAGGTCTCCGATCAACAGCAAATCACAACCAAGCTTTAATTGAAAAGTTGGGGTGGCAATTGATTTCTAACTTGGAAAGGCCTTGGTGTAGAGCTTTGTTAAAAAAATATGTGCAAAACGAGTCCATGCTACATTGTACTCCTCCTTCATCAACTTCATCCACTTGGAAAAGCATACTGCGATGTTGAGGGGTTCTGCAATGAGGATTGCGGTGGAGTGTGAGCTCTGGGCAGAGGATTAAACTCTGGCAAGATGTTTGGGTGGGTGACACGCCCTTATTGGAGCATGCTGCCTCAGAGGTCATGCCCATGCAATTAGATACCACTGTTTCCCATGTAATCTCCCCAGATAACACTTGGAACACTTTTCTTTTAAGGTAGCTTCTTCCTAAATCCATTGTTGAGAAGGTTTTAGCCACTCTGATTTCAGCTTTCGGGAGACAACATGATAAAGTATTCTGGAATGGTTCATCAACTGGTATTTTTTCTGTCAGCTTTGCATTTTTCTTGTTACAACAGTAGCGAATCAACATTTCTCTACAAGTGGGCAACTAGAGGTGGATTTGGAAGCTACAGTGTTTAAACATGATTAAATTTTTTGTATGGCTTCTGTGCAAGGGTAGATTACTCACAAACTTTGTACGTTTTGAAAGACATTTCGCACCAACCCCAGTGAGTCCTAGATGTGAGCACAGTGTGGAGACCCCTTTACACCTATTACGGGACTACTATTATTCTCGACTATTCTGGGATGCTTCATGTGCCTTACCAAAATGCTTTTATATGTTAGATCTGCATGCTTGGCTTAAGCACAATGCAGAGAGGTCTTTAGCATCCGGGGCTCCATTTCCATCTTGGAACATCTATTTCTTGTCAGCTATTTGGACAATTTGGAAGAGTAGGAATGCAGTTATTTTTTATGGTAAGAAGATTCCTCCACATGCTCTACAACAGCACATTTACCGTTTGGCTATAGACACAAGTATGGCACTAACGTCTAATGTTCTAGCTCCTTGCCGAGTTCCTAGATGGGTACGATGGTATCCACCAGATTTCCCTTTTCTTAAATTAAATACTGATGGGGCTATGAATCATACCACTGGAAGAGCTATTACTGATGGTCTTATTCGTGACCATGGGGGACAGTGGATTCATGGATTTACTGTAAACATTGGTCCCCAATCCAGTTTCATGGCTGAGCTATGGCCCTGTCGTGCAGGGTTACAATTAGCTTCTATGCTGGGTGTTACACATTTAACGCTAGAAATGGATTCTCTTATGGCTATTCGATTGATTTAGACAAAACAAATAACGGAGGGTTTTGCTTTTGTGCTCATGTTTGATATTTTGCATTTAATTAGTATGTTCACTATCTATAGGGTGTAGCATGTTCTTCGTGAAGGTAATTCAATAGCAGATTTCATGGCTGTTATAGGTCATTCTCTGCCACAAGGTACTACTCTTTTCCAAACTCCCCCAGTGGGTATACAAGGAATTCTTCAACAAGACAATCTAGGAACATTGTTCCTTAGGACTTAGCTTCTTATGTACCAAAATAAATAAATAAATAAGGGCTTTAATGGCTTAGATCATGGAATTTAGGAGCTTATATGCATCAATTAAAGTTGAAGGGCTCAATGGTAAATCTAGGGTTAGTTTAGGGGGCTTAACAGTGATTTTGCCAAGAATTTATTGTATGAAAGTGAAATTAGTTGCGATAATCCTAGAAATAAATCAAAGATCAATTATCATCAGAACTATTATGAGACATGGGGACATGATAACTTGGGTTCACGCAACTTGGCAGCCCGCTGGGATAGCCTTTAACTAAACACGAGGGCTTGATTGGTTGACAATATTGCTTCTTTCTTTATCGAATTATAAAAATTAAAAATTGAGTTATAAACTTGTAATTAAAAAAACATATAACTCTATTATCAAAATCAAATGGTTGATAATTACATTGTTTAGCATTTGAGAGGGACAACAAACCATTTTCCGGCGAAGCCAACCAGGTTCCAGCTATTTCCAGAATTCCCTCCTTGCGTTTGTCAATGGCAGTCAGAAAAAGAGCCCCACTAGTGATTAATGAAATTAGCATCGAGCAGGTAAGCCAACCCAGTGGTCAGGGCCTTGACTCTTGAGTGGTGTGGCACCCGGACCCGAGTTAGGGATTTGACAATGATCCCCCTCCCGCTTTGTACAAATAAGGGACCGAACCAGACATTTAAAAATTTTTGTGAGTCCGAATTAATTCACGTTATTATAATTTATATTAATTTTTATATAAATTGTACGTTGATTTAACTAAATTTTAATTATTTTTTATTTAAATAAAATTGTTAAATTTTAAGAATTAGTAATAAAGAGGAAAATAACCTCTTTACTTAAACTTTAGATTTTTTTTATATAATTGAAATGAAACATATAATTCAAATTCTAATAATATATCTGAATTAAAGAGAATGAAGAGAAAGAATAAAATCTTTCTTATTTAATTAATAACATATTAAAAAACCTTTTTTACCCTTTTTAAATAAAAAAATAAAAACAAGCAAAAAAAATTTCATATCATTTCATTTCCTTTCACTCTCTTACCCTTCACTTCTCCCTCTCTTTCTAATCAAATATAAAGTAAAATTATTATATTATTATATTTGATATTTTTCAAAACCCAATCCTATATTGGCTCCATCCTAGTGGCAATTCATCTCGTTCAAAAAATTAATAATAATAATAAAGCACTGAGCAGGTAGCATCCCTAAAAGCAGCCTAAAACGCCAAATTAGTCCACTCCTCAAAAGCAGAGATTTTTAGACGAAAATCCCCCTCCAAAAAAAGAAAAGCTGACTTTATTTTTCATAAAATCATTACATGCTGCCTTCCCATTACGAGTATGTAATGCAAAACGAATATTTGTAAAAGGAATTGTTTGGTTTAACCTGTAAATCATAAATATTGCTGATTAGAAGCTCATTACACAATTGATTTTTTTAAGTATATGAATACATTATATAATCAAGCTATACAACAAATAATAACTCCTTTTTTTTTTTTATAACTCATCTTCATTTGTTTTAAATATTTTAATTAAAAATATTTAATTTTAAATTTTAAATTCTTATTTATTTAATGCACCCTTTTAAGACACCTCATTCAATAAATTTAGAAAAGTGATATATAAAACGATAGGAAAAACTCCACAAGGACCACAATTGACTTCCCTCAACAAAAATGATCCATTAAAAGGCTCATTGACAAAAAAATAAAAAAAAATAAAAAAAAAATTATTTTTGAGACAAGAATAAGTGTTGTATTGATGAAAAATATCTTGCTAAGAATACATAATGACTATATAATTTTTTTTTTTTGAACTAAAGGGAATTGTGGAGGATGGGAGAAGTAATGCCTGGCTGTAGAACCCAGGACTTGGATGTCATAGCACGTTCCATGTAAGTTATGATCACTAGGTCACATAATGCTAGACACAATTACTATATAATTAATTTTTTATTTAGACAGATAAATATAGTAATATACACTAATTAATAAATTTTAAATTGAATGTTTACTTTATGTCTAAAAAAGATAATTATTTTCAAATAGAAACAATGAATTATCTAAAGATTAACTTTTTTATATCTTAAAAATATATTTTTAACATCAATATAAAAGGCTTAAACAATAAATATGATCAACAAAAAAGACATTTACTTATCATTAATTAATTCCAACTTGAGTTAGGAAGGACTACTAACAAAACCCTAAATCAATTTATTTTTTTAATTAACAATTTAAATAATTTAATAATAAATTCTTTTTTGTTAATAATAAAAAATTATAAATTCAAATCGAATAGGATGTGGGTGAACTACCTCTCGTCATACGATCAACATAAAAAAAAAAATTACTCCTTTGTTTTGGTGTGTGAGTCTCATCACCCACGTAGATCAATTTATGCCATTTATTTATTTATAAGTATTTCGGTATTTCCGAATTTAGAGGTATTTATATTTTATACTAGAGAATAAAAATGTCGAGTAGCTCCAGTCCACAATAAATTAGACAGAACGCGAAAAAGAAAGCAAAAACTGAGTGGAAGCCATGGGAGTCTCAATCCCCATTTTAGCCACAGTCATTTCTCTTCACCTCATCGCCCTCGTCTTCGCCATCGGCGCCGAAAGCCGCCGGAGCACTGTACGTTTTTCTCTCTTTTCTTCTCTCTCTATGTGAATGGGTTTTCAGTGTGTTCCTTAAATTCTTCAACTTAGCTAAGGCGGTTTTTATACTTTGCTTAATTCTCTTAGGCTAAGGTGGAGCCTGATAAGTACGATGAGAGAACTTACTGCGTTTACACTACGGACGCGTCGACGGTGTACGGGATGTCGGCTTTCGCGCTGCTGCTGGTTAGTCAAGTGGTGGTTAACGGCGTCACCAGATGTCTCTGCTTTGGCAAGGGCCTTCTTACCGGGACCTCCTCCGCCACCTGCGCCGTCTTCCTCTTTGTCGTTTCCTGGTAAATTCACCAATTTCTCCAATTTCTTATTCATAAATTTTATTAATTTGTTGTCTGTCAAGTTTGGTAAATGGGAGTATAACTATTCCATCTTACCGATATATAAAGTTTTTAGTTTTTTCTTTTTTATTTTTAGAAATAGTAAAAAATTTCATTACTTTGCCATAAACATAGGTTCCTTTCCTTGTAAACATACAAAGCTGACTAATTTAGCGGCGGATTGTGTATGAAATGCTATGCCATTTCAGGGTGATTATTTCTAATGGACTTGTCTTGGTCTGTCATCTCTGGACATGACAAGAAACTGTTTCACTAATTTACCCCTTTTACTGTAATTTTGGGAGACACTGTGATGAAGTTTGAGACTTCGCATTGTAATTGGACATGATTTTGTTTCTGCAACGAAAAAAATGTTGATCTTAACTATTGGTATTGTGACATTAGTACCAAGTTGTTCCATGTTACTTACTTCCCTTTCAGGAAGAAAAGGACAATGATCATATATATGGGCACTTTTGTACTTCAATTTCTTTCTGATCATCTAATAGGAGACTGAGTCAAACCTAATTGAAGTAGTTAATAAACATTCCCGTGTCTATTAGCAACACTGCCGGGCACATATCCAATCGTTTGGCTTGACAATTGCTTCATTGGTTGAAGTTTCTTAAGGTTGACTTAGGTAATTCTTAAGGTTGACTTAGGTAATTACACCTGATGCAAGGTGATATCCTTTGTTATTTTGATTTTATCAATTGTATGATCGTTGAGAAATATGTGTCAAGTCTCGGGATAGATGTGTTCTAATGCTAAGAGAAATTTGTTCTGTTTCAATTAGATGTCATCTTAGCACAAGATATGGTGCCAGATTTCATGAATCTATTGAGAATTGATTCAAACTGAGGTCTGTTAGAAATTGCCCAATCCCATGGATGCTTTCCTTGATTTTTTTCTTTCCCCTTTTGCAAGTTCTTCCATATTTTTAGTGGAAGAATGACAATGATGTTTTTCTTTATTAACGTTGTGCTCTGTTACCTATTAAATGAGGATCATCTTCTGAATAAAAAACTTGTAGTGCTAAATTATTATCACTAAAAGAAAATTTTAACAATGAACCAGGGTGTGCTTTTTGGGAGCTGAGGCATGCTTATTGGCAGGATCAGCAAAGAATGCATACCACACCAAGTACCGAGGAATATTTCATGGAGAACATTTATCATGTGCCACCCTCCGTAAGGGTGTCTTTGCTGCTGGAGCAGCTCTAACGTTGTTGTCGCTTTTCACATCAATCTCTTACTATTGGGTACACTGCAGGGCTGATACTGGTGGATGGGAGAAGCATCGCGATGAAGGCCTTGGCATGGCCACTTCTAGTTTCCCACAGCATCAGCAACAGCAGCCTAATGAATTTGAGAAAGTCTAGTTGTGACTTGTGGTTTTATTTGCTTGATTTCCAGGGTTTTGGTAACTTGTGTTCAGACTCTATAGATATCAACAACAGCTGAAAAACTTGATGGTGCTGAATGCCAATGAACTATGTACGTATCTATGTTATGTGGTTTGCATATGAAAGATGAAATCTATAGTATTAATCCATAATTGCTGCTTACTTTAGCCTTTAGGACCTTGCTTTTACTGACCAACTGGATCTACTCTGCTTATTCATGCTTACTAAGTTGGAAGAATTGCAGATTTGGTCAGTTCCCTGGCAGTGTTACCAACTCCAATTGATGACAACAATAGCAAAGAGAGTTTTAAAATGATTTTGTTTTTCCTTTTTTTCTTTTAGTACCATTATGATAATTAAGAATTTATTCTTTTACTTTTCTTTTTGGTGCAGTTTAATGACAACCATGCATTTTCCGTTTTACTCTGCAAGTTACTTTTGGCATGAGTCGCATGACCAAGTTTAAAAAATAAGAACTGCATTTCACTATCTATCCTACAATTATTCGTGCGTTGTGAAACTAAATGGCATTCATTAGATAAGAGTTTATGCATACTGTCAAAGACTCAACCATTCACTGTGAAATATGGAGTTTTTCACTTTCAATAGTTCTAAGGAAATATAGGAGGAAACCAAAGTTAATCTGATATATGTATTACTATATTCATTAATTATGCTAGAGTGCATGGAGATTTCCAAATGGTATGCTGAGACATCTCAAATCTCTCTATCATTATTTCATTTTTTACTGCTTAATTTTTTCAATTTTTCATTTAACCTAACTTAACAATTTTTTATTTGAATCAAATTAACAATCTGTTTGTGAATTTTTATTCTTTTTCTTAAAGATCCTTATTAAACTTTCCAAAATCTGCCATCATTTGGTTCTTTGTAATAATATTCAAGATAGAGTTGTTTGATTCTCCATCTTTTTTTTTTTTTTCCCCTTTTCCTTAAACACGAGAAATTTTAGGGGGAAAGGAATAATTTGATTGTTATGGCAAGGGATTTTAATTTGTAACTGGTTAATAGTTTACAATATTTTAATAATTTTTAATATGAATTTTGTACCTTTTTATTATATAATACATGAGATGAACAGAAATGAAAGATTGAATTGACTTTAACTTTTGACTAAAATAGATGCACACAAATTTTTTGACATTTAATTTTTATTTTGTAATTGAAAAAACACTTGATGTCACCATTATTAACCAACAACTCCATTTTGACTTTTACTTTTGACACACTCAATGCTATAGCTTTATTCGCAATTTAACAGACTAACTTTAACCATTGTACAAAAATATGAAGGAATTGAAGATATGAGCTACAAAATTGCATATTTTCAATGGAATGGTATGTAAAATCTATGGACTATGGTTAAAGAAACAATAAAGATGTTATCTATAAACTCTAAAAGAAATTGTGAAAATGTCATTCTTATTATTTGAAAAAATTGTTTGGTATTTTACACCCCAAAAAAATTACACCAAATATCTTGATCCTGTAGTTTGATTATGTACACCAAAACTTACAGGGTTATATGTTGTCCTAATGTACTTTGGTGACGAGTACTTAATTTTACCATTGATTTAACACAAATTAATGCACTTTGATGCATCGGTGAAATAATTTCATCCAGCTGCAGCCGCATTTTCCAAATACTCATTTCAGTGATTAGTTTTATGTACATTCAAAACAAAAATCCAAACAAATGGTGCCAGAGAGTTCTATATGTCCATTTCTTTTCACTAAATCCGACGTAAATTCAGAAGTCTATACAAACATGATTGAAGAAAAAGAAAAAGAAAAAGAAAAAGAAAAAGAAATACATACATGGTGTTTAAATTCTGCCATGATTGTGAGATTCACATTCCACTCCTCTTCCTTATTTCAGTGGAGGATATATCCATGTGGAACATTTCGGCTGGTATTGAGGCAAACATGTCCCTCAACACTTCTGGGATGTCAAAATCTTCAAAAACCTGCAAAAAAATTCCAAGTTATAGAATATGAAAAATATCTGCTGTTTTTTTGGAGGGGTTTCTAGTTTATCACACACCTTAAAGACACCATCTACATTGCGATCACCCACAAGGAAAGTGCACCCTGTATTTTTACATCCAGTAAGTATCTCCACCATCTTGTTGTAGTCCCCATCATAGTATTTTGGCTATAAAGCATTTGGAATTAGTAAAACAGAACGAAAATATTGTAACGGATAAAATATAGTGTAATCAGTAGCCATATTTCACAGAAAAGAGAAACTAAATCAATTTCAAGAGTCATACATTGATAAGCCTTGCTGCAGTGTCTCCACCAATCACAAAAGCACTGCCTGGAAAAAGCTCAGCTTTCTTATAGAAAAATGGTTGATTAGAAATTATTACTGTCTTGCCTGCAATTCAAAACAAGAGTAAAATTGCATTAAAAAACCACACATAGAAAACTAACAGCCTATACACATTCATGAAGATCATAACAAAGGCATTGGGTGACATTTCCAGATCCACCGACTCAGACATGTATGCTGTGCACGACAATATTACAGTGTTGCATCTGTAAACTTAACTCTTCAATAAAAACTTGTGCCACTTTAGTTCTTACATTGACTAAATTCTATGATCCTTGCCCACCCCTTGAAGTGATACTTTTTCCTTCAGAAATTCAGATAAAAGAAGTGATGCGTTTTTAAGGTAGAAGTGATAATATTTTAATCCTGAATTGGGCTGACTGCAAATTTCAAATTTGAAAACGCCACAGATCTACACAAGATATCTGTTTTACATACTCAGACATATACAGAACATTACAACAGTAGATCCAACCAGCCTTACCAACTTTTTTGAACTGCTTAACACGATCCTTGATTTGTGACACCGACAATGGAGGTTTGTCTGCATTAACTGCAGACAATTCAAAGCATGGATAACCATTGCCACAAATGCTGCATTAAAGCAAGGTTAGAAAAGGTTACTGATGGAGTATTGTATGTGACTTCTTACTCACATTGGTTAGTAACATGTTTCTGCAATGAATACTAAAGCATATAAGCAATGAAAGGCTATGAAATGACAATCATTTAAACAAGCTTTTACAAAATGACAAACCAAAGGAATGTCTAAGACTCTAAGGCATATAGGATCTACAAAACCACATATAGACAAGTTGATATTTCAGAATAAACAGTTTCTATATTCACAAACCTAGCTGCAACTTCCAGGAGCTTTAGGTGAACATCATGTAGTGGATTAAAAGAGCCAGATGGTATAATCTTCCTATCTTCATTTGACAAATCTGTCTCTGGAATGCAGTACTTAGACAAAAATAATAGACCAATGAAGAAAAAATTAAAAATAAAATATGTTTCATTTTTGTAGGAACTTATTCAACCAAAGGCTATTATACCATGTGAAAATGGATTAACTTTAAAACAAATTTGCCCGTTTATAAGCTGCACCAATTCCTCCTCCTCACTGAAGAGCTTTTCACATTCCTCCGGAACTTCAGATTCAACCAATTCAGAATCAAATATCGCAGGAACCTTGCATGCATTTGCAATTGCCTAAAACCACGAGATGAGAAGCATTAAGATCTACAAGTAAATGAAGAAAGAAGAAGCTTAGGATAAACAAGTCTTGAAATATTCTAGATTCTAGACAATGTATTTAGACAAAAAAAGCTTAGGATAAATAACTGATGCACTAAAGTTAAAGATTATTCTCAGGTTTTATCACTCACCTTCAGTAATAGATAACTTGAAACCTTTTCCTCTTGCTCTCGAGTCCTCAAGCCCTAAATGAATTCAGTATCATTATATTGATGCACAGAAGATCTTTGAAGCAAATTCAAATCCTGCCTTAATTACATAATTACCTTTGACAGGGTAACTGTAGATGTCCAATGTCTGTCTGATGTTCACGTTGATAAGTAAAACCTAGACATAAAAATGGGTGGAGGATGAGAGAGAACAAAAAGGAAGTTAAGTGAACAATCTCAGGGAAACAACATTGGACAGTTAAAGGGTTCTATGGCCAATCAAGCCTAGTAAACATTGTGGCATTGTTTAAGTCCTCAAACTTACATGAATGTTAGTCAAGCATTAACGATACCTTCTCTTTGTAATAATACTAGTTAAACAAGATTGGACAATCAAGATTGGATCAAGCCTAATCAACATTCTATGGAGCCTTAATTGATTGGATCAATTAAAGGGTATTAAGAAACAAAACCAAAGAGAATAACAAAGGACTCAATAAAATCATAGCTTCACAATTATAAGGGTATGATGTATCTTCCAAAAAGGTGTTTAATATAAACAACAAACTTCATTGAAGATACCTGTGATCACCTAGCTTTGGGCGTGTGGTTGCCAAAGAACCAGTGAAGCCTACTCCCAGCACTGGAAGACCTATATAATAATAGACAAAGAGAGATACATATAATGCCTTTCAGCAAAATCAAAATGAAATGTTATTTATCTTAACAATCTCTAACCTGGTCTAGAAAGCTTAAGAGCGCGATTATAAGCCAACAAAGCCATTTCCTCGGCAGTTTGTTGACTACAGTATTGGGCGGGAATCTGCAACACCGAGGAAAAACAAGCAAATGAATAGAAATAATGAAATCGGGATTATCTAAGTGAATTCAGGCAAGGAATAAAGAGAACCTTGCCGAGTAATTGGATAGTGGACATTGTGGAGTACGGTACGACAGCCTCCAGAACCGTATTCGAAGCTCCCGAGACTGAGATTAACCAGCTTAAAACCTTCTCGGATAATGATATAATTAATCAAATGAGGCAATTAGAGACGATAATTAAATGGATAACAAAAAGAGGAGGGAGGGAAGGAGGAGAGAGAGAAGAGACCAGAGAGGTGCCGCCGGAGAAGTAGAGGACAGCCTGAGTCGGAGAAGAGTGGATGGCTTCGACGACGGTCCTGACGCAGGCATCCGTCATTTCCTTGTCGCGTTCTGATGATTGTTGCTGTCCCTTTCCGATCCAATTTTCCCTCGCCAACAATAGGCGGGTAACTTCAACAAACGACGTCGCTTCCTTCCGAAAGTCTTGTTTGGCCAAAATATATATACAGAAAGTCCTGCTTCACTCACATCTTTTTGTCTTTTAAATTGATATTTTTCTTTTTTTGCCTTTTCTTTTTTTTTTGGTAATCCTCTCTCCACTTTAACTGTTTTATTAGAGATAAATGTGTCATTTTAATACTTAATTATAGAGTTTTAACTAATTGTTATATTATTTATAGATATATGTAAAGTCAAAAAGTAAAACAACTAAAATGGAGAGGAGGGGTGGAAAATTATAATGTTAATTTTGAAAGGTTAAAACCCTTTTTTGGTCCCT
>BPVZ01000004.1:1714825-1734079 GCA_020521535.1 Rubroshorea leprosula | reverse complement strand
TGGAGAGGAAGAAGGCCTGTGTGTGGAAATTGTGGTTTTACAGTCTGGACTGACAAACAAATTGTTTGTTGGAGCATTTAAGAATTGTGGTTGTTTAAATTAATATATTTTTTTTTCGTAATTTTAACTGAAAGAATCTTTGTCCTTCTCTTTTACAGTGTAAACTTTACGTGAGTCAATGCGCTTGTATAAATATCATCCTTTATTGTCCCAACCTCCTCGGCTCCACTGTCCATTCTACACCAACTTTATTCTCAAATATTTTTCTTTTCCTACTTGTTTTTCTCATAGATAATGATGCTGATTTGGAGTGTTTCCAAAACAGTGAGGTCTGATATTAAATGGTTAATAAATATTCTATTGAACCAATCTTGTGGCGCGATTGTAGGAAGTGAGATTTAAGGGAAAACTGAGCTGAACCCTTAGCTGTCTTGTGGATTTAATTGGTATGGAATCTGTCCTATTATTTGACTAATCATCTACTTTGTCCAAATCTATTTGGTTAAGTCAGTCCATGTTAAGTGGGACAATATCCTACATTGAAAGAAATAACAAAAAAAATAAAAAAGAGTTAAATATAAAAATGTTATTTTTACGTATTGTTAATTTTGATTAATTTTGAGAATGTGCTAGTAGCCAAGTGATTACCATCTTGTTATAAAAGATTTCTTATGTTATTTTTTTTTGTTTCCCGCCCGGTATCCGAGGCTTCACTCTGATTAATCCGAACCCGACCCGCGTCGCACACCTGAAAATAATAGGTAAGTTTCCCAGCGATAACTGTTACGTACACAAGGTCTCGAACTCGAAACCTTACTTAAGCTGGAACAAGCCGCTTACCACTTGATCCAACCCCTCATTGGTAAATTTCTTATGTCATAGAGGTGTAAGTTTTAAGTTTCACCCCAAAGTTAAAAAAGAAAAATTAGTTAGTTTTAATTTATATGTAAATTTTGTAGTGAACTCATGTGTGAAAATTAATCTTCACGGTATAGCCACTGCCATTTCACCAGTACAGAATCCAGGTGTCATTTATGAACATGGTTTAAGGTGTGTAAATGTACCAACCAAACTCAGCAACAGCATAAATCAGCAAAGCTGAAACTTCACTTTTTTCGAGTGAAAAACAGTTTTAGTGCATGCAAGAACAGCAGTGACAGAACTGCTACTAATAAGGTTACAATCTGTGAAAATGATAAAAAACAAAATTAAAAAAGCATGCCAATGTTCACTGGCTACCATTCTCGTTTGACATTTTCCACTTGCTTTCACCAGTTTTGGGTCAGGTGCAAGTCACAACAATCTAAGTACATAAGTTCTGAAAGCAATGGAGGGAGTGAAAAGAAAGAAATTAATTGACTGATGATGAACAAGGATAGTTAGCTTCATCTTTTCGCACAATCCTTAGCCGCTTCACGCATTCTACAAAATCCCTGAAAGATTCAAGTTTCAAACACGGAGTTTGCATTAATAACATATCTAATGATCAAGAGAGAAATTGCCAGTTTTAAAGTTTACCTCCATGGAACATCACCAACGGTCCTCCAATTTTCCTCCCTGTCCTTGTAAACCAGGGAGAACTCAGATCCAGATTGGAACAGTCTTAACCCAGATTTAGTTTGCCTTCCTGTCATCAACAATTCAAAACCATGTTACTAGTTTCCAAAATGGAAGATCACAATGTTTGCTGGAATTTAATTTCTATCCTACCAAACATGTCTTCCAGCTGCATTGCGAAGCTTGAGTATCCATCATGATCCAGCATGCAGACTTTTCGACCAACCACAACACCATCCATATTCACCTTGACATAAACCCACCTCTCTTTGCTTTGCACCCCCTCCGCCTCTTCATCACAATCCTCGGCCACAAGCTTTGAATACCTGGTATTCAAGTTTTTCATCTCTGGATTATCCTGAGGCCAAGCTATCAGGTCGTTGTATCCCTCCAGGCTCACCGCTGAGATCATTGGAAAAATCATTACCAAACAGAATGAGAAAAAGGAAAAATGTTTGCAAAAAGGAGAAAATTACATAGAAAATGCTCACTATGTCCAGAAGGATGGTAGTCTTCCGGCTGCAAAGTTCTCAGGCTAAGTCCGAGGTCTATAATCCCATTATCTTCCTTCCCCTGGCCCTGGCAATAAACGGAGTGGAGAGCTGAAGGATTTAGAAGAAAGCCTGGTGCATTGGAATCCATCGGATTACTGATTTATGCTACCTGAGGCGCGTTGCTCTGGGGTAACTAGAGGCAGCTGCATATGTATTTATATAAAACTGGATCGGCATATCAGAACTGAATTGGAAGACAGGAAAAGGCCCTCCCATCATCAATCATTGCTAGAGTCTTATCCTTTTATGTTAGTTTGATACCATTAACATGCAACGTGTACAGAAGGAAGTGACTAAAAAACAGAAAAACAAGGGATGGCCTAGGTGATTCTAACAGAAGTTTGTTTGGATTCTGCAACCCCGCATCGCTACAAGGCTTCTGCTTTTGAGGTAGACATCCACAGTGGAAAGAAGAAGTGAGCAGGCAGCCCAAGGATAATGGGGGATCCATATCCGTTGAAGCACTTGTTTTATACGAACAAATGCATTCAGATGAAAGATAAAACTATTTCATACATAAAACTTAATGCAGTATGCCCATTCCCAAGGTCTCCCTGCTCGAACTTAATGAGCAGTCTGAGACTCTGCCTCATGTAACATTGCCGAATGCTGTTACTCTTCAAGGAGACAGTAGCTTGGTCACAAGCTGTCGTCCCACTCCACATTGCTCAAATAGCAGACCAGAGGTACAAGACACAGGAATGCATGTTTTTTGTACTTTTGATAGCTACAAGCACAAGAATAAGGTCTTCTGATCATCGCACATCACAGACGAGAGATATTGGATTCAATGGCAGATAACTGAGTCTGTAATTAGGATTGGAGAGGATCCTAGGCTTAACGCAGTCTAACTTAGTTGATAAGAACTTGAGAAGACTAGGGGTTTAAATCTACCCATCCTTTTCCTAAACAAAATTATCTAAAACAGCACTGAGTCTTCACCTCTTTTGGTCTTTGAGCACGAGAGCATCAAGAGTTCGAACTTCCAACTGTTAGATTGCACTTGCAGCTTATAGTCAGGAAAAATGCAAATTCAGGGCATAAGCATTGGGAAAGTACTTTAACATACACGGATCAGAAAGAGCACTTGTTCAGGTCGATGCAGGCTTCAAATAATCCGTATACCATATTTTGATCTTTAATCAAATTCAAAATGCAATCAAAATGCATGATTGGATTAACTGTTACCGGCACTTCACTCTTCAGTCTTCACTATAATATTCAATATACAACACAATAAAGCTGCTCATGCAGGCTTCACCATTTTTGGATACAGATTTTGGCAATTGATTTTTTATACAGTTTTTCCCTCATGGAAAGTTTCATCTGCACTGCATCTTTCAACATAAATGATCAAGGCATCGATGCACTCCATGAATGCTGCCAATCACTCTGCAGATTTCATGCTGCCAAGATTCAATTTGATATAGGCAATCACAACACTGCATGAGATATTCTGTACTCCTTTGGAACTAAAATGCTGTGGTGACAAACTGTGTGATGACGTCTCATGAGTCATGATGAATAAGAAATTCGATAATACAGGGATAAACTTGCTCCACAGCCTGCAGTTTTAAATCAATCAAATATAGATTTTTACAGATATATATGTGGTAGTGGAAAAAAAAGAAAAAAAACAAACGAAAAGCAAAAACATATCTGCCAGAAGCACACATACCAAGCGTCCTCCCACCAAGTCATAATGTGCATAATGCGGACCTTGAGGTTCTCCACAAACTTTATAGGTAACCAAATTTTCAGGAAAGAGCTTCACAGTTTCTGCATCAAGTTACAAGAAAGAAGCATTAAACATAAACAACTGTGAAACTGAGAACCATCTGAGGTAAAATGTGTGTATGTGTAACTACTTAGCTACAACCTACCTTCTACAGCTTCAGGTGGGCAAATCAGATCTCGATCCCCAGCAAGTGCCAACACAGGGACATTGCTCTTATGAATATGATCCTTGTAGAAAAATTTACCATTCCTATCACACAGTCCACCCTCTCGAAAAGCAGTTGTCAGCTGCAGGATGAGTTTGGCAGGTATGGTACCTACAAGTTGAAGCAAATCTCAATCACCATGCAGAACTAAAGGAATGATGACAGGAGAAAGATGGGGTTATTCTGCTTGTAATTAGCCATCATTTCCATTTATTAAAATATAAGCTCCATTAAGATCAATATTTTCAAATAAGCAAAATTCAACAGTTTCAAAACAACCTAAAGTTGAAAACAAAGTATCATATCTCATACAATGACATCAAGGAAATATCTCTACTTACAGAAATTGTTCAAGACAAGCTTTTTTAACAACTCTGGATGCATCATATCATCTGATGATATTAGATTATTAAGCCAAGCCAAGGCATAAGGAGGATGAGTTGATAGAGGATAAGTAGCTGATAATAATGCTCCTAAAGGAACAACAGGGACATTGAGAGCCTGGGCAGGATCCGCCTGTATAAAAGGTATCTTGATGTTAATTTTTCCCAACAAGGTCTGTTATGTTAAAATTATCTGTATATACTGAAGAAGTCGAATTAAAACAGAATTGAAGTCAATGCTTCTAATCCACTTACAAGAGGTAAGAGCAATTTGAGTGTCGATTTTGAAGATGTATAATCAAGTGATGATGCCAAAGTAACAACAGCAGCTAGTCTAGGCTGCTTCCCTTCATAACCTTAGGAGATGATACAGATGAAAAGATGAGAGGAGAAGTAAAAAGAAAGTAACTTCAAAAGATATGGAATATAAATAAATAAATGCATCATAAAAAGAGATCAAGTTTAATTCATCAGATATTTCCTCATAAAGCTAGTAGTTTGTAATCTGAAATTCAAAAAGATCTTAGTTTACGTTCATAATGAAATATTCAAAAGAAATTTCTAAAGACTTTGGAGAGGATCATATAGTCAAGAATTATCAAATGCATTTAAAAAATGCCTTTACAGTTCCCCTTGGTATTTAAAGTCGTTCTCAAACTAATCAATAGATACCAATGAGCAGGTGGAAATAATTTGATATGAAACACATGACAGGAGAATCTATCTTACCACAACGTGAAAGCATCGCATAAAGCAGGATGCCTCCCATGGAGTGACCAATTGCAAGCAATTTACCATCCTTTGGCCTGGTTTGTCCCCTTATGTATTCCATCTACATTGATAAATTTAAAGATTATTAATTCAACCAAGGGAGCAGTAGTATCCCAACTTCAAATTAGAAAAGGTATCAATGAGTAATAACATTCTATTTAGACAAATAAAATAAGAAGTAAACTCAAAATGAGTTGACATTTGTAATATTCTGGTATGATAAGATGTCACCTCACCGCTGTAGGAACATCTTCTTCCAGATAGTGATCAAAATCCCAATCATACTTCACAATCAAGTCAAGTTGTTTCTGGAAATCTTCTATTGTTGAAAAAAGGCGCTCTTGCATATCAAAGAACTGTGGTGAGACAGATCGCTGGCCTTCTTCAATAATATTTACAAGCCTTTGGCTGAGGTCCCCGATTTGGCCAGCAATAGATGAGTTTTGTTGTGTCTCCAGCAAACTGGAAAGCTTTGCCCTTACCTCATTAAACCGTTCAGATACTTGAGAATCTTCCAAAAGTTTTGATATCTGATCAAATAACTTAGCAGACATCATCTTCAGTTGACCTTCACTAAGAAAACCTGAGAGTCTCTCAGACAAACGCATAAAAGTTTCTGTTAACTTTGTTACCAGTTGTGATTCATCCCACACTGTTGCCATCCCTGTCAAGTCTTCTTTAAGAGAAGAAGGATTGGAATCTGACAAGCCAGCAGAAACATTAGCCAGCTGCTTTTCTCCTGAAGGAGTTCCATTGATGGCACTCTTGGCCACAGTTTCCATCTCCTCAGACACTGCATTAGCAGACTGCTGAATTTCTTCGAAATTTGAACCCTCCACACTCAATCCAGCACCACGAACTTCGAGAATCCAAGTGTCAAATCCTTGGCCAGACATGTATCTTGCAAATGAAGACTGCAAAAATATCAAGTATCATATTAGGAAACATTTGAAGCAAATATCTAGACATAAATACAATCATTAAGCAGATTTAAGCAATGCCTTAATAATCCTTTGCCTTATAAAAACAACATTTGCATTCCCAACTCTGCAAGAAATCATTAATTTAGCAAAGAACATGAAATCAACAAACTCCTTTAAAACACCTTTTATATTTGCAAAATGAAAGATTTCAATCCCACCTATTTTTTCCTTCAGTGGTAAAATAATAGGAATTTGAATATGATAATAGAATTAACATAGAAGGAATAAAATTACCCCTGGTGAGAGATCATATCCAATAGCATTAGTTCCCACTCCAGACAACAACAAGAGCGGATGATTTCTCGTAGGCGCCTATAAACCAATACGGTAAGATTATCACTTTGACCCCCAAAGAAAAAGAAATTAGCGAAAAGTTTGAGCAACTGACCTGAGGAGGAGGATTGTAACGCCAAAGAGCGAGGCGCCAATTAGAATTGGGCAAGGAGACATAGTGGAGCTCATCCGCCGTACAAATGGAAGGCTTCTCTGGAAGCTTAACAAGCGGTTCCTTGGAATCGGGGGAGAAAGATGTGGATGGAAGAAAGGAGGGGGAATAGGAGCGGAAGGCGCGACGGGGAGGGGCGACGCGTGGGAGGAGAAGGGAGGAGGGATTGAAGGAACGGATGGAGGAGGAAGCCAAGTGATGCCAAGCGGAGCGCATGTCGGATTGGATTTGGAATTGGAGAATTGAAGCCATTTTTGTTTGGGGGGCAGAGGCGAGGCCGCGAGAGCGATAATCGTCACTAATGCTTCGACATCTGCGGAGGCTGTGTCTTGTTGAATATGGAAAATATGGAAAATTGTAGTTGCTACAGCCAACAACCAAGTGAAAGCGAAGGAAATCTGCTTTTTATTTTTGTTTTTGTTTTTGTTTTTTTTATAGATAAAACGATATTTTTATTTGCTAGCAACTTTTTAACTTTATAACATTATATCTACTATTGTTAGTTTTTTTTTATGTTGATTGCATGATGAGAGATATTTTTTTTTTCATTTTTTATTTTATCTATGTATATATTATGTGATTTAAATTTATGATTTTTTACTTTAAATAAAAAAATATTATCATTAGTTATTTAAGTTGTTAGTTACTTTTATTAAATTAAAATTACTAGGTAGTCAAATTCTTACAATTAATTTAACATGAATATTATAAATATAATATTATGTAAAATTATACAATAAATTTATAATTATAATATTATTAAATAAATATGATATATTATTAAATGAATAAATATATATTATTATAATTAAATTTTAAATTAAAAACAATTATATTATAATATATTATAATTTAAATTTAAAATATCCATAATATTATAACTATATTATTTTTTATTAATTTAAAATCAAAATTACTTATAAAATTATATCATATAATCTCATTTAATAATTCACTTCTTTTTTACTTTATTAATTATTAATGCATGTAAAAGGTGCACCATCTTTACCTAAAAAAAAGATTTTAGTACATAACTATTATTCCGGTTTTGTTTTTACATTATCCTATTTTTACTTCATTTTCAGTTAAGTATTAGTAAAAAAAAATGTTAGTTTATCCAAAAACCGTCACAAACAGGTTTTTTTTTTTTTTTTTCCGAAAATTTCAGAGATATTTTTTTATTTCATTTCATTAAATTATTTATACTTCTTATGATGGCCTAATAAAAATTTTTTCACAAAAGAAAACAAATTCAGCCCACTATGAATATCCCATTATGGCACAATCTAATCCACTAGTCAATTGGGTCAACAAACTCATCAAGATTTTTTGTGGGCCGACTCCAAATCACCAAGTTCCTCTCTTTCTTTTCTTTTCGACTTGAATCTCTGTCGCCTGAACCTGAAGCAAGCTACCGAGCAGAAGAACCTCAAGTAGCGTTGGCCGCCCCGCCCCTCTTACGTACCCAACCATACCCAGGAACTCTCTTCTTCTCATTTTCAATTCCCTTTCTTCTTTTCGGCCCCCCCTCCCTCAAAAAAAATGTCTGTTAATGGTAAAGTAGAAGCCAAAAGAGCGTTCATAGGTGCTGGTTGCAACAGAATAGTGAACAACGTTTCATGGGGTGCCTGTGATTTGGTCTCCTATGGTGCCCAAAACGCTGTCGCTGTTTTCTCCCCAAAGGTACTGGCTTTTCTTTATCTTATGCGTATTGCTCTTCTGTTTCTACTTTTATTGATCAAGCTTCCTTTTGTTCTCTTCAGTCTGCTCAGATTTTGACAACACTTCCTGGCCACAATGCTTCTGTCAACTGCACACACTGGCTTCCAAGTAGCAAGTTTGCATTCAGAGGTAGTTCTTAGCAGCAACCAAATGGTGCTTAAACCCTTTTGATTTCAACCGAATTGATGGTTTTGTTATGGGGATAATGATGAACATGATTGTCTGTTATTACAGCAAAACACTTGGACCGTCATTATCTACTGTCTGGAGATGCTGATGGGGCCATTATTCTATGGGAACTCTCTCTTTCTGAAAATAAGGTACCTAGCCTTTCTTAGATTTGCAAAAACATAGTAATTTTCTCTTTTAGAAGCTTAAAATGGCTTAATAGATGCTTTGAGATTTAATATTTGTTTGACAGGTCTACATGTGCTTTTGGATCTTAATACTTGTTTATGCAAGGTTTGGTTGAGGGATTTTCTTTTGAAAATTCCATAAGGAATTGTTTTGTATCTTCTTTTCTTTGCCCTTGTCTACAGTGGAGGCATGTGTTACAATTACCACAATCTCACAAGAAGGGTGTTACATGCATCACCGGATTTATGGTTTCTGAGAGTGATGCTATATTTGCATCTTCTTCTTCTGATGGTGCTGTTTGCATATGGGATGTAGTCTTCCCTTCTTTTCCTGGAGGTGAGTTAAACGTTTAATGGACTTTATTATGAATTGTGACCCTCTTGCTTTTGCGGTTGTTAAATCTAAGGTTATGGAAACCCCAATGTCTGCCATAGGTGACTGCCTATTGTCGTGTCTGGAAACTCTTTCTGTGGGCTCAAGACCTATGGTGGCACTTTCATTGGCAGAATTGCCTGGAAATGCTGGGCATATAACCCTGGCAATGGGGGGATTGGATAACAAAATTTATCTTTATTGTGGGCAGAGGACAGGCAAGGTAACCAATCTCTGCATATGTAATCTTATATTTTCTTGCATTGATATTATTCACTCAAGTCAAACCTTAGTAACTAACCCATCTATGCTTTTAACTTGAAAACTAGTTAGAATCCATCTTGTCTGTAACCCATCCAGCCTACGGCTATACTTTCTTAAAGGTGCTAAGACCAAATATTTCCTGACCACCTCAACTCACGTGATTCTTAGTCTCCCTTAAAATTTTCTGTGTTCTAAAATTAGTCTGACATTGTTTTTGTGCATGCATCCAGTTTGTTCGTGTTTGTGAATTAAAAGGGCATACAGATTGGATCAGGAGTTTGGACTTCTCATTACCTATATGCAATAGCGGTGAAGCCAATACTGTGCTACTTGTTAGTTCATCTCAGGACAAAGGTATACGTATATGGAAGATCAGTCTACGAGGTTCTCTAGCTAGTGCCAATGGTACAAGCAGGAAAAATGAGATTAGCTTGGCTTCTTATATTGAGGGCCCTGTTTTTATAGCTGGCTCATCCTCCTATCAGATATCTCTAGAATCTCTTCTAATTGGGCATGAGGATTGGGTCTATTCAGTGCAGTGGCAACCCCCTTTGGCAGCACCCAACACAGGGATTGCCTTCTATCAACCCCAAAGCATTTTGTCTGCAGCAATGGACAAGACAATGATGATTTGGCAACCTGAGAGGAAAACTGGTATCTGGATGAATGTGGTCACTGTTGGAGAACTAAGTCATTGTGCTTTGGGGTTTTATGGTGGCCACTGGAGCCCATATGGGCAGGCAATTTTGGCTCATGCATATGGCGGATCATTCCATCTTTGGAGAAATGTTGGAGTCAACTCAGATAATTGGCAACCACAGAAAGTCCCCTCTGGGCATTTTGCAGCTGTGACAGATATTGCATGGGCAAGGTCTGGTGAATATCTGTTGTCTGTCAGTCATGATCAGGTAAATTGTGTAGCTCATATTTTGATGAACAGTTTGCCACTTGTTGAGCATCTCAGTGTTTCAAAGACTTCAGATACATATGCTTTTTCATTCTATTTTATTTAAGTGATTTGCTTTTACAATAACCTCTATGTCTGAGAAATTTAGTATCACTTATGCGCCTGTAAGTTTTCCTTTTGTCAACTTGCAGTGCATCTCCAGAAAGTTTTTCATGGGTGAGTCTATACATGAGATTATGCCCCAAGGGTACATCAGTGGAAATGTTATGTTCATAATGTCATATTTATAAAATATGGGATGTTTACTGCATGATCGAGTCTCTTGTTTGCATACTCTAATGCAAATAGTACTAGTCTTTTGTTTTCAGATGGAAACATCAAGTTGAACATGTTAATCTCTAGTTTATTTATTTCAGATAATTGATGGATTAAGATATTTGTACACATTGCTTTGAAATTTGTACACATTGCTTTGAAATTTTCACATTATTGAATGGATGTATTGATATGACCATAAATAATTGCAGACAACTCGTATTTTTGCTTCGTGGAAAAATCAAGCATCTGATTCTGATGGAGATTCCTGGTATGAAATTGCCCGTCCTCAAGTCCATGGCCATGATATTAATTGTGTGACAATCATCCTTGGAAAAGGGAACCATCGTTTTGTGAGTGGAGCTGAGGAGAAAGTTGCCAGAGTGTTTGAGGCTCCTTTATCTTTTCTTAAGACACTGCATCATGCTACTTTAGAACAAAATAGTTTTCCTGAAGACTTTCAAGCAGACGTTCAGGTGCTGGGGGCAAATATGTCTGCACTTGGGCTGTCACAGAAACCTATTTATGTAAATGGTGAGTCTCTTTCCAATATAACAAGACAGTATATGTTTCCAAGACAACGATACTATGCATGTAACACTTAAAAGTCCAAAGGAGTGATGCCATTAAACCCTTAAAATGGAAACTTGTTTAATCTCTCTGAATCCTACCCAAGCTAACGTCTGCTCCTCAAAGGGAGAAAAAAAAAATTAAGTATTCCAGTTGATCTTCTTATTAAAGAATTTCCTGATCCACAATTCGTTTCTTTGGTGATTTTCTTGCTTGCCTTGTTACATGGAAAGATCTAAGTTTATCAATAGCTATCAACTTACAAATCATTTAACCATAAAATTTTCTTTTCTTTGCAGCTACCATTGAGACCTCAGGTAGAAATGGAAATGATGACCTTGACACCCTGGAATCCATTCCAGATGCAGTTCCAGTTGTGTTAACAGAACCTCCTATTGAGGATCAATTGGCATGCCATACACTATGGCCAGAGTCACACAAACTCTATGGTCATGGGAATGAGCTATTTTCTTTATGCTGCAGCCATGAGGGGAACCTTGTGGCTTCATCATGTAAGGTATATGATGCCTTTTTTTACTGTTTAGCTTATCAAGAAGTTCAATTTAATGACTAAATTGCTGTTAAGATTAAGAATTTTCATATTCTCCATTAATTGCACCTTGGCATACTTACTGCTCCATTTTTGTTTTCATTCACCATTTTCCCCCTCCCTTGTCACTTGTTTCTTTGGTTTGGCATCAATTATTAGTCAGGAATGGATTACATAATCAAATTTTCAGAGTACTTGTTATTTTCAAAAACATGAAGTGGATAAACTAGTGGACAATTACCTTGCTAGAGGATAAGCATGCATTTGTTTTGGGGGCACAGATCGTTTTATCAGATGAACAAAATTTACCCCTTGCTCATTTCTTGAGTCCAAGTAAATTTTACTACTTTCTTTGGTTTAAGAAATGGCTTTATTACTTGTTTACATCTAATCTAAAAGTAAGGATCTTATATCTATTTTTTTCCAATAATGTTTACAAGTGACACTGGAGAAATGAAATTCCACCATGTTACATTCATCTGGGAGAAAATATTTATTGAAAACATGATGGAGATGATATGAAACTGTTTGAAATGTCAAGAGATACCAGTGATGTTAAAATGTTTGCTTCCATGCTTGCAGAAGAAATGAGCTCGAAACTAAATTCCCTCTCTGTCAATTAATATGTATCCTGCAGGCCCAGTCAGCAACAGTGGCTGAAATATGGTTATGGCAAGTGGGTTCATGGAAGGCGGTTGGTCGTTTGCAGTCTCACAGCTTAACAGTAACGCAGATGCAATTCTCTCATGATGACAATCTTCTTTTGACTGTCTCAAGGGATCGCCAATTCTCCATCTTTACAATCAATCAAACAGGTACATCAACCTCTTGCCACTTGTGTGATATAGAATTGTGAGGTGCTACTTTCTACTTTTCAGTTGAACTGCAAAAGTATGTGTCTCAACTTCTTTAATGTAGTCATATGATCATCAAATAAGTTGGGGAGCAGGAAATAACCAATTTCCCACTTTTGGTTCTGCATGCTCTGTGATTCAGTGGATAACTATGAAACTCAGGGTGAACTGAACATAGGCAGTTTTTGGGATCCCTAATTGAGTATTTTGCCTGTCATTGTTGCTGACCCTGCATGACTGAATTGCTCTCATAATTTTTATTCTCTGAACAAATTTTATGATTATTAATCTTGCACTTATCTGATTTTTTAGGAACAGGAGATGTAAATTTCAATCTTTTAGCAAGGCAAGAAGCACACAAAAGAATCATATGGGCTTGTTCTTGGAATCCATTTGGCCATGAGTTTGCAACCGGTTCAAGGGACAAGACAGTGAAGATATGGGTTGTTGAAAAAGAATTTTCAGTTAAGCAGATTCAAACTTTACCACAGTTTAATAGCAGCATCACTGCCTTATCTTGGATAGGTCTTGATTGTCAGCAAAATCACGGGCTTCTAGCAGTTGGAATGGAAAATGGACTCATTGAACTATGGAATCTTAGCATCAAAAGAACCAATGATGGCAGCACTACACTACCAGCCTGTACTGCTGCTATTGCTATACAGTTTGATTCATTCATCTGCCACGTTTCTGCAGTTAACCGTTTGGCCTGGAGAAACAGTGAGAAAAGTGAAAATTGTACAAGCATGCAGCTAGCTTCTTGTGGAGCCGATCATTGCGTGAGATTGTTTGAGGTCACTGTTGGCTAATCAGATAATCATCTATCCATCTATAGACAAAACTATTTTTCAAGCCCATACGTGTATAATATGCTGATTCTTATAAGATTGCCTTCCTTTTCTCTCTTTGTGGGTTTCGACAGACTTATATTCCCTTCGACTTTAGGCCTTAGGACAAGGACCTCCCCCACCCCCGCCCCTCCTTTTCCATTTTCCTCTGATGAATGGATGTATTGCTTTATGGTGGACCCCGTCAGTCCACGGATAAATGGTTAGCGTTTTGACTGGGGGCAACAAAGCTACCATTTGTGATGAATATCTCTTTTGCATGTGACCCAAGTGACCACATTTTTCCGTGTGAGAAGCAATGTGGAGCGCAATACATGATCATTAGGTCAACTCTTCGACCGGTATTCGAACAGGTACTAACTTATTAACCATATTTTTTACAGTCAAAAAAAATATCTCTTTTTCTTTGACAATCCTCTATACTTCAATTAAAGTAGAGGAGGCACCAACTTGCTGAGACACATGGGAGGAGGAAGTACCTCAGTGCACATGTAGTCACAGGTTGAAGATAGCATGTGGCATATTCTTTTTTTCCAGGTGATGGCCTGGTCAGGGTCGTGGTTTATGCCTTTGAAGTTTGAGAGCATCAAAGGTTAGACCTTTATCATTTTTGATTGAGAAGAGGCCATATGGAACAGAAGGATTCTTCTTTCGGAGAACAAATGTGTAACGGCATTTCCCTGGTTCACACGCCTTGCGTTAATACCCAACCAGTGATTCGAGTCATTTTCAGACATTGCTTCCATTGGATGTGTGTTTTTGTCCTCTCTTCAACAAAGAAAGGTAAACACTATAATGATTTGCCTTCCCTGTATAAGCCCTTTTCTCCTGTGGCATTCAATATGTAGAGAAAGGAAGCCTCCTCACTAACAAAGATTTCAACAATGTTATGATAACCTTATTCTTATTAACTCACTGAAATTTTGAAAAGCTTAATGAAAATGATTTATGGTCAATTCTTTGTGTATAATTTTTTTTATACATGTTTTTAATAATGTATTCTTTTTATTCTATTAAGACTCAAGATATATATTTTTTGATATATTAGATAATAAATTATGCAACAAGAATAGTTCCCTTGTTTCTAAATTTATCTCTATTTATCTCAAAATTTAAATTTAAAATTTTTAATATAAAAAATCAAATTCTTAACATTATATAGATACATAAAAATTATAAATAAACTATCTGTACATCATTACTTAAGTTTAATTATTAGAAGATTGAAAACCTTTCTAAACATGCAAGTATGCAACATCAAAATTAGGTGGTGAGATGAGGTGGGGCGGTTGCTGAGCGGAAAGTGACTCAAATGGAATAGCTCCCTTGTTTCTAAATTTATTTCTATTTATCTCAAAATTTAAATTTAAAATTTTTAATGTAAAAATTTAAATTCTTAACATTATATAGGTACATAAAAATTATAAATAAATTATCTATACATCATTACTTGAGTTTAATTATTAAAAGATTGAAAATCTGCTAAACATGCAAGTGTGCAACATCAAAATTAGGTGGTGAGATGAAGTGGGGCGGTTGCTGAGTGGAAAGTGACTCAAATGGTACTAGTATTTCACGTTTTGCTTTAATCATGCAACAGAAGGCTTAAACCTCGTACATTAATAGCATAAATTAACACACAAACAAAAGCACTGTGTCACGTGAAAGCGTAAAATGCTGCTACTCTACTATGATGGTGTTTTGTCAAATAACAGGTCAAAATTAGTTCTGATCAATGATGAGGTTATGAATTTTTTAAAAATTTCTGGGTTTAGAAAAGAATAGATGCCAATGCAAAACTGCAAGCAAACCCACTGTTTTTATTTTTAGGAGAAAAGTGATGCCGTATTCACAGAATCAAAACCATGGATTGGATGGACAAGGGAAATCTTCAATGCCCCAACTTTGAAAGTTTAGACTATGCTGCACGGTTGTTATTTCATTTGTATGATGGAAGTTTGGAGTCTACTCCACTCATAAAATAATGGTAGCAACTTTTTTAGGAAAAGAAATTATATTCAAAAGTTATACAGTATATATAGGTTGTCTGAAACTCCAAGTCTCCAACACAATATCTTCTTTCGTTTTAATGCCGTATAAATCACATCTTGAACCTCTAAGTTTCAAAGGAAGAATTATCACTTAATGACCTACATCATTGGACCTTTTTTGGAACAGGGTTACATGTTTGGGGGGATTTTTGGGAGAGGGGAGGACTTGAATCCAAGTCTAATAAGAAACTTAACGTGAGGAATGACCACTTGCTCTATTCAGAATTTTTGACTTACATCATTTGATTTTAAGAAACTTTGGATCCAATATATTAATGCATTTAAGTTTTTATTATTTATTATTATTTTAAATTATATAATAAGAAGCAACATTGTCACTATTTCCTTTATTTATTCAACCCATCTGCCTATGAGGCTATGACTTGAGCAGTTGAGCTCAATATATATTCACTTTCATTAAAAAGGAGATTCCCGCTAACTGCTTGGGTTATAGGCACCATTTAAATTATTTAACCCCAAAACAAAAACCAGTTTGTAATTTTGAAGTATATGGATATGGCAGGAAATGAGCAGAGATCGGAGGATTATGTAAATGGGTATTTTTCATAGAAATACGGAATTGGAATGCAACCTATCAAGTATCTAGAGTTCTAGACAGTGAGAGTTGGTGCAATGGGGCCTAAGAAACCAAGATCAACGTTCTCATCAGATGAAAGAGAATTTGTAATTGGTTGAAAAAGAAACCAATTGTACCGATTCTGATATAATGCAATTTAGGAAAATCATAGCAAGCGCAACCCCTGCAGAAGAGAATTCAAGGGATCTCATTATTTCAAACAAAAATAATGTTTTTAAGGCCATTGCATTCAGAAGTGAATTCAAGAGTCCATTGACGTCGATTTTTTTTGCATCATTAAAATTTGCATACTCCCCTCAAGTTTTTTCCCCTGAAGAAACTGGTTGTCTGCATACTGAATACCACACAAATCATGAACTAATAACAGATTACCAAACCATTAACTCAAAATCTTTGCTCTGTGTATAACCATTATTCAGAAACTGACACTAACTGCAGACTCCCCGCCAGACATTTGAGTTCAAACTTTTGCAGTATTATCTCCTGATCATTTTCCATCTCCTACGGCAACAAGAACAAGATGACATATAAGGAAGACTAAAAGACCACTGAGTTCCTTATTATCTAATCACAAGTACATACCACAAACCAATACTTATAATTTATACCAAGATACTAAAACAGAAAATTTGAAAATGTAAACCAAACCGTTGCCCCAAGCCAAAATTGTTGTTCATTCCTAATTGACCAATTTATATTGGTTGTGAAGTTCTGATTTGCTGCTTGATGTTGTCAGTTGTAATTGGAGAAGAAGTTTCTGGCAACACCACTCCTGCAGCTGCAGTCATTGTTTGATACTGAGAAGGCATCGTTGGAGCCAGAGGCTGAGTATAGTATATCTGCGCATGGGCATGAGCAGGATCTGCATACTCATATGCATAAGCAGCAGTTGTGGTTGAGGTAGGAGCAACGGACTGTGATGGATGATGAATCTGGGAGTAACCAACATATTGTTGCTGATGCTGACTGGCTGACACTTGAACCAGTTGCGGAGCACCAGCATTTGTTGTTCTGTACACTCCTGCAGCGGCTGCAATTTCAGGCTTAGCAATTGGAGCACTTCTCACAGGGTTGTAAGCTGCTGGAGGAGCCATTGAAGGATTTGGAGGAGTCTGAGGGTGGCTAGATCGGATTGTAGTAGGAGCTTCACTCATACCAGATTGCTGCATAGGAAAGTTATAAGCTTGGGGTTGCCCCGCAGGTACATAGTACACTGGATACTGCTGATCAATCTGAGGGTGCTGGTGATGGTGAGGTTGCTGTTGAGAAGGAGGGTAAACGGGATAGTAAGCCGAGATTGGCACTGCCCCTGAGGGGTGATGGTGAATGTAATGTGTACCAGCATGTAGGAATTGCTGCTGTGGTTGCTGTGGTTGTTGTGGTTGTTGCTGCTCAAATTGGTGTGGTTGCAAGACATAACCAGAATCCTGAACCTGTTGCTGTATCTGGATGCGGGTGTTTGTGTTCGGATCAGAGATGTTAACCTTTGGTTCAACTGGGTTAGCAGGAACCCTGCTGGCTCCAGAGGGGATTTGAACAACTGAGTCTTGATAAAGTACGGGTTTTGGCCGAGACAATGGATTGGTAATACCACTCTCACTGAGGAATTAAAACAAACACAAAAACTCCCAAATCAGCTACCTGATCATGCTTGTCAAATTCAAAACATTTTTACTTATAGAGATAGACAGAGCACTAAAATAAGCACAGGATATAAATTGTGTGCAATCAACATAGTACCTTGAGACTGAATCTGGGGAAGCCAAATCAAGACCGCCACTTGACTTCTGTTGATTCTGCAAAGGTAAAACCTGAGCCTGTGACTGTGGAGCCCGTGGCCTTCTGTACCCTACAGGAGCCCCATGATCGGATCTTTCATCCTCGGAGAAAACCCGATTCTGATACTCCTGAGAAACCCCCACGGAATTCAAAGGCAGACCACCAGACATAACTAGAGTTGTAGGCATCGGGGGCGGCGATGACAAAACAACAAAACCCTCATCTAGCTGCTTGTGCCCACCACTATTCACGGTAATCTGAGCAAATTGCTCCTCAATCCCCACCACCTTTTGATCATGTTGCAACCTCAACCTCTCACCCACACTGCCATCATCCTCCCGGACTCGAATCGGCGGCAAATTGGCCAGGGAAGGCGAGGACGAAGCAGAGCCAAAAGAGGAGGTAGTTTCCAGCATGGGAGAATCGGGTACGGAGTGCACATCCTGATTCCCCTGCTGCTTGAAATTCATATTCTTCTGACTACCATTCCCCTCCACATCTCTTGCACCCGACTCAACACTCCCCTGCCGGTTATCGTCTAAACCCAGCAAGCAATTCACAGTCACAGAATCAGAGAACCCTCTGTTGAGCAACCCCGCTCCATTCAACGCGTCGAGGAACCACTCGTCAGACTTGGAGGAATTATTGATGATCGGGCCAATCGAATGGGAGGACGGCGGTGCCCCCTCGGAATTGACGGGAAACAGAAAGAGGCGGATGCGGGAGGATTTGCTAGTGGTGGTAGTGGCAGAGCAGGTCCGGTCATACTCATCGATCATATTCTCCAGGTCCTCGTCGGTCGTAACAGAGATGAGAGAATCGAGCTCCTCCGACGGCAGCTGGTATTTGAGAGTAAAAGGCTGGCCGTGGAGGAGAGAGACGGATAGCCGGTGTTGGAGAGAAACGAGAGAAGTGTGACGGTCCACCACAACCATGCGGGTCTCACCGCCCACGTAGCACAGCACCTTGTCGTGGGGACGAGGCACGATTGTACCCCCGTAGCTGCTGATGAGCCGGAGCTTCGAGTGGAGAGTGGGCGGCGGCGCGGCGTCGTCCCATGAATCTGTGTTCCGCGAACGAGGAGAGGAATCGAAAGAGTCTGCGTAGGTGGCCGCGACAGAAACGGCGACGGACGTGGTAACCGGGATAGGTGATGCAGCTGGCGGAGCAGGAGGCGGGGGTTCCATTAGGTGGGCCCTGTTCTCACACCTTGGGCGTCTGGTGATTATATGGCGAGAGATCGTGAAAGAAAGAGAGGGATTTGCGATGCTCTTGTAGTTGTGGGTAGCCGCTTCGATCCAGCTGCTATTATTTTATATTATTTTATTTTATTACTTAGTTTGGATGTTTATTTTTTAAATAAATTTAATTTATTTTTTAATTTTTTATATATAATTTTAAATAAAAATTTAATCATTTATATAAATAATA
>BPVZ01000004.1:1694924-1707141 GCA_020521535.1 Rubroshorea leprosula | reverse complement strand
TATTTTTTTCTTTCCGTCTTACTTGAGATTTAATTTTAAAATTTTTAATTTAAAATCTTAACATCTTAGTTAACTAAGTCATCCTCTTAGGGGCAATAAAATATGTAGATAAGTATTTTTTATATCAATTTATAAATAAATAAATAAATACATATAAAATTATTTAAATATTTTTAATAAATAATAAAAATGTAAAGGGATTTTATAAGCATTCCCGTTAGAGATGAGTTCTGTCATATCATGTCACAATAATCACATTGTCATTTTACACAGTGAGACAATGACATGGTAAGCAAGCTAACAGTAGAATGAGTCCATTACCATGTGGCACTATCAATTTCATTTGGAATACTTCTATTGCAAATTGAATTTTTTTTCCCTAAAAGTTATTTAAAACTTCAAATTTGCAAATGAACAAAATGTGTCAAATAAATTTGACAAGTATTCGTATGGTAATTGTAGGGGATTCCATTGCCAAAAAAAAAAAAAAAAAATTGGCAGGTAATCAATTACTAAAAAGTATCTTTGGCATAGTATTGATTATAAAAATCATTACCAAAAATTTGTGGCAACAAAAGAATCATCAATAGGGTACCCTACCTTATTTATGCCCTCCTCTAATTCTTAACACTTTTTTTATGGTCAACTTGAAAATCAGTTTTCTCCAAAGTATATATATAAAGGAAAATAAAAAAAAGGACATACACAAAGTGAGTTTTTGATAAATTCTAAAATGTTTATATAATTTTTTGAAGTACTGAAATTGGTGTGTAACATTTCATAAAAAGGTTTTTTTTAGTAATATTGTATAAATTTAAACCTTTAATGGTAATTTTACAATTGAAAATTTAAATAAAATCAATGCTAACTCAACTAAACTTTTATTACAATATAATAAAACAAATGAAGTGATGTTTGCTATTCAACGAAGTGATAATTGATATCCAATATCCAATGTTCGACTATTATCATTTTTATCATCTAAATATTGTTATTGTCTTTTAAAAAAAAGAAAGAAATGTAAACTGATCTATGGTGCACTCCTTAATACAGAACAAATTGTACTACAATATTTTCTTATTTTTTAAAGAAATCTTATTTTTTGTCCAATTGATTTAAATAACTAAGCTTGCATTCTGAATTTAATGTGTTTCAGTGGTTAGAGATGAAGGCTCTACGTTGAAAATACTCAAAAAAAAAAAAAAAAGTTCCCAAAACGAGTATGTAATACTTCGCTTTTACTTTTATTATTATTTCTTTGCCAACGTACTTTGCTTTTTCCTTCCTAATTTCATTTTCAAATCGAATTCCCAGGTCCATGGCCAAAAAATGAAATTCGCAGGGTCTCTTTTTGTACCTTTCTGTCGCTGTCTCACTCCAGCGGCCTAAGTCCTTACAAAAAGAATTTCATCAAATTGATGGCATTTTTTTTTTGTTGTCATACTCATTATAACATTTTCCTTTCCTTTTTCTTAGAATTCACGCGTTTTTAAAGATATATTTAAAATATAAAAGAAATCTCATAATAACACCGGAAAGAGCCTTCCCTGTTTCTCTCTATCTGCGGGAAACAATTCAAAACGCGCTGTATTTCTTTATTCACTGATTCTCTCCATCTTTCTCTCTGAATTCGCCTCTGAAGATTCAGATTTTCTACAGGTCGGTTTATCTTCCAAAGCTGTTGCTGACGGATCAAGTAACTTTCATTTTAAGGTTTTTTTTGGTATCTCTGCAATTAGATCAAAATGTATGCTCAGATTTTCTTGTTTGCTTCTGTTTTGATCCTGATTATCTACTAAGTTCTGCGAGATTTTTTTTTTTTGCTTCTTTTTTTGCTGTTTGTTTCTGGAGAATGTGAGAGAAAATGGAAGGAAATCTGCTATTATTTCAGCGGTTTCGGTTCTATTGAATTCCTGGACTAGGCGTAGTTGAGTGTGAGGCTTTTGTTTGTTTGTTTTTCATTCTTTAATTTCTGTGCTTCACATGCACATTTTTCTGTTTGTTTCTTTTTTTATCTGAATAGGAGCTCCGTTGTGCTTCGATTTATTCTTTGTGCTGTTTGGTTGCAGAGAAAATCAGGGAAAATGAATGAACTCTGCCTAGACTTGGCATTGGTATTTGTATGTTTGTTTACTTGTTATCTTCTACTCTCTTTTTTTTTCGGTCTCCTGCTTTTATTGTTGCCTATGATGCTGAATATTTAGATCCCTTTTCATTTCCGTCTCTTTCTTAGCTCCCAAACGGGGAATATAGTAAAGAATTTCTTCAACACCGCCTAGATTTATTCTATTCCTTTGTATCTGTCTGTGCTTGTGCATTGTGATAATTTTTGTTGTATGTATAGATAATGTGATTTCAGATAAATCAAAGCTAAGTCTCTTTCTTAAAAAACTTGTTCACCTTCGGTATCAGTTGGGTTATTTTATCTCTTTTATTGGCATTCCAGATGAAATGGACTTGCAATGTGGCTTCTTTCAATACTAGTACAAAATTATGTTTTGTAATTTATATGTGATGTAACTTTCACTGTATATTTTGTTGTATATTCATATTCTGATTCTTTGTTGCCATTCTTTTATTTTCTATAATACTTTTGTTCCTTTTCACTTTCATCTATTGACTCTTTTTTGTTTTTTTTTTTTTGTCTGGAAAATCAGTGACAATGCCAGACATTCAGTTGGGTTCTCACACCCTAAGATCCCATGGAGCAAAAGTTGCAAGGGTTCACATGCATGACTGGTTGATTCTTTTGCTTCTTATTGTGGTAGAGGTCATTTTGAATGTTATAGAACCATTTCACCGTTTTGTTGGAGAGGATATGATGACAGACCTGAAATACCCCTTGAAAGGCAATACCATTCCCTTCTGGGGTGTTCCTGTATGTTCTGACTTTGAAATACAATGTGTTACTGATTTTACTTTCTGGCACATAGATGCCTGTTGAGATTCACTTTGAAGATAATAATACTTCCTTCGTCCATGTTAACAGATGATTGCAATAATGCTGCCCTTTTGTGTCATTCTTGTCTACTACTTCATCAGAAAGGATGTCTTTGATCTGCATCAAGCCATATTGGGTACCATTTCCCCTAGAGAATTTTAAGGCCAGGACCTGTTAATTTTATATTGATAACATGGTAATAACACTTGATGGACTGTAACGGATATGTAGGTCTTCTGTTTTCTGTACTTATCACTGCTGTGATAACTGATGCTATTAAAGATGCTGTTGGTCGACCTCGTCCTGACTTCTTCTGGCGTTGTTTCCCTGATGGCAAAGGGGTTGATCCTTGACTTTTCCTTGATTTACTTTAACTTTTATAATGTTTCTTTGAGTTTAAGTTTATACTATCAACTTTTTAAACTGTCATATACTCAGTCAACACATGGTGAATGATGTCTGCAGGTCTATGATCCAGTGACAGGGGATGTTAGATGTACTGGATTGAAGAGTGTCATTAAGGAAGGACATAAGAGTTTCCCAAGTGGTCATACTTCTTGTAAGGAATCTAATTAGTAATTATTTTTAACAACCATCTCTTATATCTTTTCATCATGACTTCTCCTCTTGGTTCTGTGATTATATTCTTGGAAATTTTCTTTTAACAATATGATATTGTGTGAGTGCCAACCATTTTGGATCAAAACATTCCAGTGGTTTGATTTTCTGATGCTACACTAGGGATTAAAGATAATAATTGGCCACCTTTTTCCAATCTTTTCATTGTTCTCTCTGTTAATCTTTTTGCCAATCCAATTGAAATCAACTGGACAATAGCCCAGCTGCAGTGATTTAGAAAAAATATTTTCAAGTGACTTCTCCCAGTCATACTCTTTTCCATCAAAAGCTTTGTTGTTCCTTCTTACCTGGCAATGTCTGGTTTCCACTGAAAATTTAGAAATATATTTTATGCCAGGTTTAGTTCTAAGTCTGCAAAAGAATCAAAGATTTTGGACAAATTAAGGTTTTACATGAATTTTCTTTCAATAGTTGTAATTAAGTTGGGGAGTTTAATGGCTAAGATTGCCAGGTTCTTTATCCATGCCTTTGTTTATCATTAGTTTTCCACAGCAAAAATAATGACTTGGATTAACTTTGGCCTTCAATATTCAGGGTCCTTTGCAGGTCTTGGTTTTCTTGCATTGTACATATCTGGAAAAATTTGTGTATTTGATCGCAAGGGCCATGTTGCAAAGCTTTGTATTGTTTTCTTGCCGTTACTTGTTGCTGCTTTGGTTGGAATTTCCCGAGTTGATGATTATTGGCATCACTGGCAGGATGTTTTTGCTGGAGGTCTCCTAGGTTGGTTTCTTGAGAACTAACTTTTTGTTTAAATTGCTTGCTTCTTATAATGAATCTTTACTCTTTATATTGCCACCTTGTTCTGCAGGTATAACAGTTGCATCATTTTGCTACTTGCAGTTCTTTCCACCACCTTATGATGTTGATGGTAATATCCCCCACTGCATTTCTCTATGTAACTTTTTGGATACCTTACTATTTCAATTTAATTATTGTAAATTGGCATTGCAATATGCATTAAATAGAAATTACGAAAGAACAATGTTGGGGGAACAATAACATTTTTGGTTCCTTGTCAGTTCATTACATTTTTGTGATAGAAGTATGCTGGAAACCTATAAATAGCAAATGTAACAGCCAACAGTGATTAAAAAAAATGGTTAGTGCTATTAGAAATTGGTTTAATTTAAGGAAAAGATCATTCTTAACCTTAGGATGGTTGGTGAATGTTACAAACCAACCATAGATCCATAAAGTGAATTGGACCAAACCACATAGTGTGTTACGAAGTTTTCCCTTGTTAACTCCATCTTTTTCTATGTGTCCTTTTAAAACTCCTTTCTATTTGGTCACCGCAGGTTGGGGACCACATGCATATTTTCAGATGCTGGCAGAGTCTCAAAGTAACAGTCAGTCAAACAATGCCAGTAGTCTAAGAGCAGATCAAACAGAACTTGAGAGTGTGTTTGTTGATTCTCATAATGGCATAGGAAGTGGAAGGGGATACCGACTCTAGATCTAGCAGTAGAGACGAATAGACATAATCAACAGATATCCATAACTCATCATATTTCCATATGAAGGACTCTCTTTGCACAGGTAGATATCTTGTTTCATTTCAGACAAATCAAACTGGAACATTTATTTCTGTTGTTGTATTCATTAATTCATTTCTACATTTTGCTCGGCTGCATCCTGTGATTAACCTTGACGTTACTTTTTGTGAAATGAAGATGAAAAATCACATCCTTATTCCCTCTTTCTTCCTAGTTTGTTAATCAAATTGGATTATTTTTTTAGTTTGACTAAGAAGTATACAATCCTTTAACCAAACATGATATTAGAGTGCTTAACTTCGGATGTGAAATGTTACTTCTATTGCAATTTGGTCTTTTGCTTAATTGTCTACACTTCCAGATCTAACGGTTGGAGCTTTTATGTAAGCCTTCATTGTTCTGGCAAGAACAATCACATCATTAAAAAAAGTATTTAGCAACACTGTTATCAATATGGCCACTTCTTGCAGGACCCGCTAGGCATCTGGTTGTCGATTTTGATAGAAGGTTCTGCTTTTGTTATTTTCCTTCTGTTTTCTTTTCCTTGTAGTAACTGGTAAAAAGTCAAAAGGAGAAATTAGTAACTTTGCCGGCATCAATTGCCCCATTTCTTAATTACCTTGAAAGATAAAAATGCAGAAAAGAATGGCCAAGATTTTAAGTAATTTTAAAAAAGTAGTGCAGTCCAAATTGAATTATACGGCGTAATTTAAACTATTGGGCTAATGATATTGAGAATTGTTTTTTATTTAATAATTTTTATTCTACAATTTAATGCAAATTAAAGTGCAAAACATAATTTTTTTTTTTAATATTTATTTTAGAGTCTAGAGTTCTTGGAGTTGAACGGTTTATGCCCAGATATTTGAATTTGTGTTAGAGGGAAAGGTTACGAAACACTGATAATAAACAGGTATAAAATATCAGACAAAAGCATCTTCTCTCCCTAATAAAATCAAATAGTTTGATAACAAAAAAGACGGTTTTCAGAATTTCTGTATATCAAACATTCCAGGAACATGACACGATCATAACCACCAAGGCGATTCCTACGAAATACAAGACTTAAATAGGTTTTTTCTTCTTTTTTTTCTTCTCTCAATATAGGACTAAGAGTTATAGTTTATTTACATGATGAGTTTAGTAGATGAATTAAATAAATTCAACTTTATTATACATGCTTACCAATACATAAATTTTATTAATCTAAATTTTATTAATCTAGGGAGTACTAGCTGGGGTACTCAACAAATTGCAGACTCTAAATCCTTTATGCACGCCAATTGCATTTTATTTTCCTGCGACTTTTCCAGGGATCTGATTTGACTACATTCAACGACTATTGTAACATCAGGTGGCTCCTTTTCCTTAAAAACACCGTTATTCCTAGTCAATCATAGGGGGCCATACATACAAGTACTAAATAACCCCTAAACAGACTCCATGATGCATGGGCTTCATCGGTGGAATAATGATTTCATTTAGTTTCCCTTGAGTTATAGACAGCTTAACTAGTTCACAAATTAAAATACTAACTATAATGCCCTCATCTTCTAATTGTTTTGTGTTTGCCATGGGGAAACCATAAGGTAATTAGTGATTGCACAGCAAGGTATCCCAATTCCCCAGAATTTTCTCTTAGTTTCTCTCTCTTTCATCAATTGTTAGGCATTTAACAAGATGGTTTTTAATATATGGATTGGGGTCCCATTTTGCCTGACCTATATTTGGCGCTCTTTTTGGCCAACATGACATAAGTGTTGATCTCCTTCGAATTACCAAAACAATATAGCAATGATGTTTGATTTGTAATAAGATCACAAATGCAGATTCCATTTGATGGTCAAATTTTTTGTTTTTCTAGGCCGCATCACTTGAAAACAGGAAACCATATAAACTCTCTTTTCCTTTCGTTCCCCCCTTCTAAGTACACCATAAGGACAACATGAAACACCAACAAAGACCCGGTAGGAACGCACAAAATTACACTTTGAACAACTATTCATGGTATACGCTGTGCATATATAGATAGACAAGCAACTTAATGGGGAGAGAGCTTTTCCATTCACCCACACTCGTTCCATGAAATCCAAAGAATTGATTTAAACTGATAATGCTGGTTCAGATTACAGAAAGAACTACTCAATAAGAAATTAGATTGTCAGATGAATACAGGCAAAGAGGCCGAGGAAAATGCATTTCAGTTGTTCAGAATGATAATGCAAAAAATTATTAACATGCCTGCATTTGCAGCATGTTCATATATGCTGGGCTGTTAAGATTTCAACAAAGCAAAAATAAGTAAGAACCTGAAAAAGAACTTACCTTCCTCTTCCAGGAAAAGTCAACCTAGTGGTAATAGGGATCCAAAAGCTTTAGCCAATTGCCTACATTAATCTGAGAGGAAAAGGTTTAATCATGATAATGCAAGATTTGAATAATTATAGATAGCTACAATCCACTGATTCCTAAATTTATTCTTGGGTCCAATTAATTTACAGTTTTCTTGATCTCAGAACTTCAGCATGGAGGCTTCTACTACATTAGGATAGCCCTTTGAAACAAAGAACAATTTATTGCCATGCTTAGAACTTCTTATTCAAGTATTAACAGGAATTGACCATTGAGACTTAATGTTAGGAGAATTAAGAATTAGTGAAAGGTGAAATTAGCAAATAAGACATTAGCAGTTATATAGAGTGAGAGAGAGGGGGTTGAAATTGGGGCAAAAAGGAAAGGAGAAAGAAAAGAAGCAACAAGCACTTAGAGCAGAACTCTTACTGCATCATCTTCCATGCCATATACTGATAGAACAAGACAGTTTTGATTTGAATCACACACCAAAAAGTTTCTGCAATGCAAAAAGATTGATTATGGAACTTAGAGGACGAGGCAGGGGAAGGGAAATTATTGGTTTCGCATTGATGACGAATTACCCCTGCAGCTTAAAAGATTGATGTATTGCAAAACTGAAGGTCTGTAACAATATTCAAACTTTCTAAGGGCAAATACCAAAACCCAACCAACTCAACCCTACCCTCACCCCCTCCTCTCCAAATAATGTTATAGAAACTAGATACTTACCATTATCTGTTTCTATTATTGATTAAAGTCAGTGAGAAATACACAGAATGTGACTTCATTAGTAAATGCAAGCTTAGAGGGATAAGCCTACAAGAAAGAGGCATGTGTGCACGATATGAGACTAGATGGAATTTTCAAGTAGATTACTTACAGAGGAGTGGCATTCTTGTGCTTAACAAAGAATAGCACTTTTCCCAATATTGCTACTGCTTTGTTTAGACCTTCAAACAGCGGATCTACAATAGCCTCACTAAAAGAAAGATGCACTGAAAAAGTAATAAGTTCACTGCAAAACACTGATAGCAAATTATAGATAATAGTCCCAACTAAAAGTTGAAAGGTACCATGAAATCTTTACCAAAAAGAACATCATTGAAAGGTTAGGTTGCTGACAATATCACCCAGAGATGCTGCCAAAGAAGTGAATTTTTTTCCCCTAACGTGCCCCTATAAAAACCTAATTGTTAAGCCAGCTTAATTTCTGGGCAAATGGTTTGTTTTGGACACCAAAAGTGATGTTGATCGTAGTAGAACTAAGTCTTACATTGTAACACTTCATTGATTGATCCATTAAAAACTAAAAATTTAGACTATGATTTAACAACATAAGTAGATTGGCATTTTTCTTCTCTCATCAAAATTAAGCCGCCTTTGAAATATTGCCTATGAAAAACCCTAGTTAATTCAAAGGAAAAATGAAAAAGGTCAACAAGAATTTCAGGACAAAGTTAACAATAATATTAGGATATAAAACCAAACAACACTCCTAACGCGAATCAGAATCATTTTGAACCATGCATCCCAAGGGTAAAAAAGACAAATAGGTAAAAATGACCCATTGAGGACTTTTTTCCATTATATAAATGTACAAAGGTAAACATGCCTCCACTAAGATTTTTTTGAAGAAATTAGCATTCTGTGTCACAATAATCCTGAATTAAGAACAGATTACCACACAATTAACTTCAAACGTTTGCTTCACAATTGGAGCATTTCTCACAGGGTTGTAAGCTGCTGGACGAGGAACCATTGAAGGATTGGGAGGAGTCTGAGGGTGGCTAGATAGGATTGCAGTAGGAGCATCACTCCTAGTGGACTGCTGCACAAGCAAGTTGTAAGCTTGAGTTAAGAACCAGGATTCGCACTGCCCCTGAGGGGTGATGTTGAATGTAATGCGTACACCACTTTGTATGATATGCTGTGGTGGCTGTTGGTGATCAAATTGGGGTGGTTGCCACTCGTAAGACATAACCGGAATCCTAAACTGGTTGGTGTTTGAATCAGAGACATTAACCATGGGTTCAAGTAGGCCAGAGAAGAGGTGATGGTACATTTGCTTTAATAATTTGCTAGCCTATTCCTAAAGTAAGTTTCTTAATTTTTCATTATATTTGAAGGATAGCCATTACTCCCAACCAAACGGGTTTTGGGCGAGACAAGGGATTGGTAATACTACACTGAGGTATTAAAACAAACACGAAAGTCTGAAATATCGTGCTTATCAAGTCCATAACAAATTTACTTTAATCGAGATTAGAGGTAGATAAGGCATAAAATAAGAGCAGGAGATGAAAATTTTGTGTGCGATCAAAATGGTACCTTGAGACTGAATCGAGGGAAGGCAAATCGTGACAACCACTTGTCTGCCGTTGATTATGTGAAGACTCTGACTGTCGAGCCACTGGTTTTTCACAACCTATGGGAGCCCCACAATCCTAATCTTTCATCATCGGAGAAAACCCGATTCTGATACTCCCCAAGATCGCCTCGGAACTCAAAGGCACAGCACCAGACACCACTAGAATTGTGGACATTGGGGGCAGCAATGACAAGCCCACAAAATCATCTGGATGCTTCCGCTACCAGTATTAACAGTAATCTGAACAAATTGCTAGATGGGAGAATCGAAAGAGTGCGGGTAGTAGCCGGGATAGGTGGTGTAGCTAGCAATCGGAGAGGGGGTGGAAGTGGCAGGGCAGTGTAGCACAGAGCGGGCTGTTACATTAGGTAGGTCCAAGCTCAGACCTCGTCAGGAAAAAGGAGGAAGAAAAGCAGGAGTATGATTGAGTGTGGAGCTGCTTTGCCCAGCGGATTTACGACTCTTATCAAAATTTAACTTCATTTTTTTTTTTTAAAGAAAATAAAGAAATATATTAAATAATAAGAAGTTACAAGGAAATATGTCCTATGATGTACTTTTTCTTTCCACAATTTTGGCAACTTTGGAAGTGCAGGAATCGTTTGGTTTTTAAAAGGGAGGAACTGTCAGCAGCTGTGCTTTGCAGTCTCATTAATAATGATGCGTTGGACACTTTTAAGGCTATGGCTTGTAACATCTTCAATAAGGATAGGGCTCTAAGGTGGATAAGTTGGCAACCGCCTGACTCACCTTTTTGCAAATTAAATACAGATGGCTCTAGAGAGCAAGTTTCTGGGTTGGCGAGTGCAGGGGGAGTTCTTCGGGATTCAGCAGGGGGAGTTCTTTGGGGTTCAACAGGTGCTTTTATAAAAGGCTTTTCTGTGAACATTGGACAGGCTTCCATTTTCCTAGCTGAGTTATGGGGATGTCGAGAAGGTTTGATCTTGTGTAAAGCCTTAAAGGTTAGTCACCTAGTTGTAGAAATGGACTACCTTGCTGCAGTTCGGGTTATTGAAGGCACCAAGGACAATGACAGCTTAGCAGCTATACTAGTAGCTGACATTCGCCGGTTAAGTAATGAATTCACTTCATTTGTCATTCAACACACACCTCGGGAGGGTAATTTTGCTGCTGATTTCCTTGCAGGAATTGGGCGTAGTTTACCAGTAGGAACCACCATTTTTGATTTTCCACCGCCTGGCCTAAATGCTTTCCTTGAAGGGGACCTATTAGGCGTATCTTATTTGCGCTGCTAGTTAGTTAGTTTCTCTCAGTTGTACCCAAAAAAAAAAATAATAATAATAATAAGAAGTTACATCTGAAACTCCATCTCATGGCATCATAGCCTACAAACAAAATCAGAAGCACAACCCACAGCATTAATATTAGATTTAAACAATGCTTATGATGGATATAAATAATTAAATAAAGAGAGTCATCTGTAATTAGATATTATGATTATAATTGTTGTATGGGTTAAATATGATTACTAATGTAAAAATAAGAGTCACTATGAGCATCAAAAGTTAGTGGAGATCCGTACCTATTTAACTAGCTTCATGGGGAGAGTAAGAATTCTGGCAACAAACAGTCCCCAACTCCCAAATTGCTGCCCTATCTATTCCTAAAGATTAACCAACATGAGGGGCATGGTCCTCTTCTATGCAAGCACAAGGCACCCGTTCATCTCCCTATGCTCCCAACCATGTTCCCATGTTTTCCAATCCTCTTTAAGCCTTTGCTGTTGAAAGTCATCAAGGGAACTAGAGCTACTTTGCCAGCTTGAATACCATTCTTCCCTTGCAGAACATAACTGGTTTCACCAACAACATCCCTTTCCTTTTGTATTCGGATGCCATTAATGGCAACTATATTTGGCACCTTTGATAAAATGCCACCACAATATTCCATTAGACACAAGATCTTCTGCCTTTCAATCATGGCCAAGATCCACCACATGCCTGATGCCTGATGCCCAAGTCCCAAACCAATGTTTTAAAGCCCAACCTGGTGATCGACTCGTTTTGGTCACTGAGTCTGGTTCAACTTATTTAATCGATCGAGCCAACTGGTCAACATAATAAATATCATTTAATTTCATTTTATCAATTATAAATTATTTTTATTTTAATTGATTTTATTTTTAAAATTGATTGAAATCATTTTGATATTTATTGATCAAACTAATTTTTACTTTTTAAGATTTTATTTCAAAATGTATTAATTTAAAATTAATTTCATTCATTAAATTTATTAAAATACATAATATATTTTTTTAATAGGCATCTAAAACATTGATATCATATTAATTATAAAATTATCTTATCCTTATATTGATTTTTTTCTAAAATTGCTTAAGATTAATTTTAATTTTAAATTAATTTTATTTAATTTTAATTTTAAAAAGATTTCATT
>BPVZ01000004.1:1653352-1665238 GCA_020521535.1 Rubroshorea leprosula | reverse complement strand
CCTTTTTTTGTTTTATCATTGGTATATGTGATAGAATAAATGTTTTTTTTAGTATGATTTTAGTTTTTAATTTTAAGTTTTTTTATTTAATATGATAGAAAAAAGAGAGTTATAATTGTTATCGGTTAATTTTATGATAATTTGTTTAATTAATATTAATAAAAATCTAATATTTTAACTATTACATTTAAAAAGGATATTATAGATATTATAAAAATTTCTAATAAACTATAATAAATTTTATTAAAATATTTTAACTTATATAAATTTTAAATTATCTTCAATAAAAACCTAGTGGATGTACTGTAAAGCAATTTTCCTCGCTTTATATACTAAAAGAAAAAATTGAGTCTTTTTCATTCCTCTCATTGCGGGCTTAGAACCAGAGGAGCCCATTAGGCCGAATATTCAACCTAAAAAAATTTATGTCCAGCGCAATAGCGTAATGAATTTCGTATTTTCAGAAAAAGAAAAAAAAAAAAAAAAACACAGACGCACACACAATCTCCCAGCCTGCGCCCGCAGTCACCACGCATTCGTTTCCAGTTTTGGCTTGCGGTTTTGGGCGGGACAAGAAAGAAAGGAGAGACATGAAACGCCGGGGCCAATCAATTCAAATTTCAGAATCAATTATGGTGAAGTTCCTTCTAGATTACTAGTATCATCACCAGGTTACGAATTCAATTCCTCGTTCTCTCCCTGAACTCGTCGATTTGTTTTGCAGGCAGATTCTGCCACCGACGATCTCGAACCCTTGTTCGATTACCGCCGTGTTCAGCCTCGCGATTTCGTCTCTATCGACGGTAAAAACTCCGATTCTATGTTTTTATGCACTGTTTGGTTCACGAGAAAGTCAGTGTTAATATCTCAAACTTAATTCCGTACAGATGACGATTCAGATACTTCACCAGATCCGTCACCGAAACGAAAGAAGGTTCCTGATGCCGCTGTAAGTTCTTTGCTTCCCGTTTGCTTGATAGCCATATAATTGAGCCTTGTTTTTATGCTTTCTCTGAAATTTGTTTTGAATCAGGTCAAAAAGGTAGATGAGGAGGTAGAGGTAATAAAAGTGGTGGATCATGAAGAGGACTGGTTACCTCCCCCTCCTCCTCCTCCTCCGAAGGTTTCAGCTGGTGTTCAGAATAAGCACGGTGAGGATTCAACCATTAAGGAGTTGAGGTACACACCCTAGAGACCATGGATTTGTAGCTACCTTACCGATTTTATGTTTCTAGAAGGTTCAGCAGTCAGGACAGGGTGTTTTCTAGTTCTTTCATTTTTAGCATGAGATTGGATTCTAATAATTAGACTGGATGCCACCTTGTCTACAATAATAAGTTGTGACATGATTCTTGTTATAATCATCTTTTTAGATTTATGTTTTTTGGGAAACCAAATTTCCTTTTGTTGCGAACAGGTTTGGTAGATAATCCCTTCATCCGTATCTAACAACAAAAATTGCTTAACCCTGTATTAGCACTTTGTGTTTGAATTGGCTGACTATGTGATACTCCTAGCAACTGTGATTCATCCACTGTTGTATTATGCCTGATAAATTGACAACTGCTAAAATTGGCTGTTAATCATAATAGCTAGACATTCTCGTTTAACCATATAATTAAGTAGAACACAAAAGGAGGGGGTGGAGTTATCATGTATGAATGCAGTTGGCTACTTGGCTGTTTACTAGCTTAATATATTATTATGAAATTCAACAAATTCCGTTTTTCTTTCCACTTCTTGTGTTTCAGTTAATTTTTCTATAGCATCTCTATTCCCTTCTCTCTATTAATGCCAGTCAAATCATCCAGGAGAAAGAAAGAAGAGCTGGTTTCACTGGTTTCATTTGCACAATCAGCAAAAGATTTGTTTCAAGAAGTAGAGAAGCGTCCAGAGGCTGAAACTGAGCAACTAAGCAACCCTCACTGTGAAAGGGCTAAAATAGTTATTTCCATACAGGACAAGGATGGAATCAAGCAATTCCGCATATACGTGGTATGTTTCCTGTATTATTTTCAATTTGATGGCATTTTCCCTGCAGTGTTGGTTCACTGGTTGGAGTAATAGAATGAGAGTTTATTCTTTGCCACAAATTTAGTAGTTTGCATTTCTCATGTCATGCTTGAATCTTGATGGGATCTGTTGGAAAATTGTACCTGCTTTGTGCATAAGATCAAGAAAAATATGGATTACTTCTCCTTACTTTTCCAATTCACAACCATACTTTAGGAGACTCTTTTTTTTTTTTTTTCTGAATTTCTGAGTTTTCTGAGTTTGTGTCTAATTATTCTTTTTTATGGATGTTGAATGGTTTTCTTGTGGAATTTAATAGCAATATGTTCTGTTTAATATTGTTTTATTTAAACTCTATAAACTAAGAATTCTTGGATTTTAATAGGATGACAAATTTGAGAGACTCTTCAAGATGTATGCTGATAAAGTTAAGCTTGATGTGCAAAGCTTAGTATTTAGCTTTGATGGTGATAAAATTGGTCCTGCTGCAACCCCTAATGATCTAGGAATGGAGGATAATGACATTATTGAGGTGCACTTGAAGAAAATCTGACCAAGGTAAAAATATCACATTTTGGCTTATAGGTTTCCCATGCATTTTGATCTGCATATTTTTGGTTCTAACTTTATTTTGACAAATTAGTGTATATTTGAAATTTTGGATTTGGTGTATTTAGTTTTACCTTAATATTCTGTAGGTAAGCTAAGGGTGAAAGAAATTTAAAGATTTCTTAATTGTCTTACAATAGCCACAGAAGCAGTCTTACGACTCATGTAAATGTAACTATGTGGAGCTTAACCGGTTTCCATGAGAAGTATTTTGTTAGCTTGGACTTGTTAAATATTTATGTAGCTGATGGTTGGATACAGAAACTGAACCTGCCCGTAGTTGAGACACCCAAAGGAACTCTGCAATAAAAATCATAGTGCACATTGTTTATTGCATGTCGTTATTGTGTGTTCATATACTCCAGATATTGCATCTGAATTGTAGTTTGTTTTGAAAAATCTTTGCCTTTTGTTTTGTATGACAACTCAGGAGCATGTGACAGTGTACAGAGAACTAACTTTTTTAGTTATTTTTTTACAGCATCTTGTCATTTCTGTTTCAGTATGATTTCCACACTCTTAACAACATTTTTTTATGTTACTTTCTGGAGCTTTTTTGTGGTTTTTTTTGTGGTTTATAATTTTCTACTGGTTCTGTTTTGCTACAGCATCTGGCCTCAGTTACAGTGCATAAACTATTTTGGATGCACTCAGCAATTTTGGGACACTATTTTGCTTCATAGCGCAATTCTTGTCAGTCTCCTTTAGCTGGTATCATTTTGTGTTTGCTTTAAACTTTAAAGCTCGTCTTCCACTTGTACAGTCCCATGCAAAAAATTTAGGAATTAGCAAGTTTTTTGGAAGCCTCTCTAGAGCCTTATTGTCTTATATATGAACTAAGAGAATGATCCTAACGTCCTTAACTGTAACTGTGCTTTAACAAACTTGTTTTGCAATAGACTATAATCACTATTTTTGGTAGATATGGACTTTGGCTGTGTAATATTACGGTTGGTCATGTTGTATGTTTCCTACTCTCCTCCCTGCAAGTGCAAGTGATATAACTAAACTATCATGATTGTAGGAGGCCTTTGCATCAATGCAACCAAATGAATTAACCTACGTTGTAATTGTAGGTTTTGTTCAGATTGGTAGACCATTGGTTGCAAGATAATGTGCACCATGTGTAATGTTGGACAATGATAGCCATGTTGTAATTTATCTCACTATTCTTGATGGCTTGTTTCTGTCCTTTAGTTTTTCTTTCATACACTCTAATTTTAAGTTGTCGGCAAGGTTAATTGAATTGTCTGTACTTTTCATCTTCTTTTTTTTTTTTTTTTTTTTTTTTTCAAAAAATTAATTATTTTGTATCATAGAAATTTAAATTTCTAATCATGATTCAAAATCAAAAAATTTAAATTAATTGATATTAATCCAATTCAACTCTTGATGGTGGTATTTTTTTATCTTTTAATATATATTTTAGTCGTTAGAAATTTTTTTTGGGGCCGTATAGTCTTTAGTCTGTTATGATCCAGATCCATGGGTTTGGTGACCAATAATCTTTGTTGTTTTGTACATGTGTAATGACGTGGTTTCAGATGACTTTTGGTTATAGGATGACCTTATTGCACCTTATACAAAAATCTAGGAGACAAATTATGTGAAATTAAGAGTTGTAAACAAAATTGATATCTGAGATTCTGAATCAGATTTGAGAACTACTGGGAATTCATCTCTTCTTGCTCGCCATCCAAAACGGATGAAATGAATTCTATTACGGCAAGCATTTAGAATGAAAAATCCAACCGACATTTCCTTCCTCTGCTAAACAAACGTGGGACTTTAAGTAAACGATGGGACTTTTTTTAACAACGTGTATCATGTGCTGGCGTTGGTTACACATGCATACGTCTGTAATTATGTTGAATTCTTTGCAGCCTTGATGGAACTCAACTAATTAAAATTTTAAGATTTAAAATTAAAATTTTCAATTTTAAATTGATTTAAAACAGGTCAGAAGAAATTTAAAAAAATATGAGAATTATTATTTTTTATATCATCTATGATATCATATAATTGAGTCATTGACATACATATATATATATATATATATCTAACTTGTTTAGTTATTAAATTACTCAAATTTGGCTAGTATTAGTAAATATCTTAGTAATATCTAGTGATTCCTATAAATGTTAAAAAAAAAAAAAACAATCACAAAAACCAATTCCAACACGTGCGTTACTGAAGTTCCTAAACAATTGCCAAATCTGTATATTTTTAGTTATTCGTTCCTTTATCTACGAATCAAATGCCCTCAACAATTTTCTTAATTTTCTTTTTCTTTTTCTAAAAGGGGGAAGAAACGTGTGCTACTTTAACGTCTCGTAACTCCATGCCGTCAACCATACCCACTGTAGAAACACGTGGCGTCTTCCAATTGGCTTCGCACTGTGAACTTCTGTTTCACATGAACATGGATAACGTTTGCCGGTCCCCACTAAACCACGTGTTCCCCATCCACGTCAGCAAAAAGTTCACGCTCATAGATACACGTCAGCGCAAAAAAGGTAAAGACAGATAGACATAGAGCGAGACCCAGAAATGTGAAGATAAAAGAGAAAGAGGAGCTCAGTCTCAAAAGTTCTTGGACCTTGCACTTTTTTCTTTCTCGGGAAACAAACACAAGGTAAGCAACCTGTTCTTTTGTTCTGTTTCTATGTAAGTGCATGAACCCATCTGCCGATTCGTCAACCTTGATCCTACTTTTTAGATCTCTATATTTTTAATCTTGGAGGGTGTTTTCCAGATGAATTGATGGGGTGATGAGATATATCCAGTCATGATTGAGTTTGTTTTTTTTCTTCTTGTGATTTCTGATGTTGAGATTGGATTATGTTTTCGGAAGGACCACTTGGGTCTCGTTAGTTGTTCGATTGTGTTAAATGGGTTAGAGTTGTTCAGAAAAAATAATTGATGAGAAAGAAAGGTTCAAGATTGTTTGACTATAGGAAGTTTAAGGGCACAAAGGAATATGGTCTGATTTACTGATTTATCATGTTAACTGATGTTTGTTTTTGTCATGTTGTGGTTGGGCTTAATTTTTAAATTCAAATTTTCAATCATAGTGTTCCCATTACGGCTTGCTGAATCCTAGGTGATGTTTCTTTGATTAATTTAATTAAAGAACGGCTGACTTTTGTGTTAAGTTTAAGTAAATGGTTCTTAAAAGTCAATGGAAAGCAATTTGTGTAACTTTTGATCTTGTGAGGCTTGAAAGAGGCTCTGCAGTTGTCGTGCTTTTCTTGAAAATTTACCAAGCACAATAATCGGGGATGTTCGGCTTTGATCTTTTTTATTAATCTTCTTTTTATTGGTTGAAGTTACTAGATTCTGTTGCTAAGGATTATTTAATCTTAGATCATGTTTCTGGTTTATGAATAATCTTAAAAGTGTTTCTGATTATCCCGATGTGTTGTTCAGATCTTTGAAACTGGAGCACTGAATTGCTTCATCAGAATAACAGCATATGTAAATTATCAAGCTTGTGGATTGATAAATGAAGTTTGATAATTGAGGTTTGAAGTGAAACTTTAAGAGAAGAGGTTTTGGAATTCTGGAGTCTGATGAATACTGGAAACTAGTTAAATGGAGAAAATCTGTGAGGTTTGCACAACTTCCAGACCAGTTGTTTATTGTAAGGCTGATGCAGCACATCTGTGTCTTTCCTGTGATGCAAAGGTCCATTCAGCCAATGCACTTTCAAATCAGCATCTCCGAACCCTCCTGTGTGATTCATGCAGATGCCACCCATCTTATGTTAGGTGTTTAGATCATCAGATGTTCATGTGTTGTGACTGTGACCTGAACCTCCACAATATCTCTTCCCAACATCAGAGGCGTGGAGTAAGTAGTTATTTGGGATGCCCTCCTGCTAAAGATTTTGCAGCATTGTGGGGGTTTGAATTGGGTGAGCAGGATAACAGTGCTATTCAAGATCATTCTTTATCAGGTTCTGTGAATCCTAATGTGGTCAGATTTAATAATCTAGCACAATCTTCTTTTCAAATTAAAAGCTCTTCAAGTAAATCAAATGTGACTTCAATCTCTATGGCAGGATATGATGTACCAAGCAGTCAGAAACCAAAGGTATTCAGAATTTGATTGTGCTGAAGTTTATCTTTGTAATTTATATCTTCTTTTTCTTTTCTATGTTAGTTGTTAACTTAGGTTGTTTCTAAATATCCTCCTGCCTACAAGAAAATTTTATGAAGTTCAGCACTTTGTTGTTCAATGTGATAATATGAGACTGATACATGCAGCTAAAATAGGTAGCTCATAAGACAGAGATGATATACTTGTGATGCCACGTAGGATTGTAAGTTTCAATGATGATTTGGCATAAACAAGTGGATATGTACAATATAATGACTTCTGAAACCATGAGAATGGAAGGTTATGAAGTCCCACTACCCTTTAGCAATACCTGCTTTATAATTGATGCATCATATGCTGGACATATAAGTGACTAGGTCATGTTATAAATTTCCCTTTCAGATATGTTTTCCCAATCATTTTTCTTTTCATTTGTCATCCTTTGGGAGATCCTTTAATCTGTTATTGTTAAGCGTTTTTCTTATTTAATTTGAGTTTTGTAGGATTTTTATCCTTAATGTAAACCACAATTAGCACTGCTACTCTTGATCATTCTTAGATGATTTAAGCATTCAGATAGTTTAGGTTAGTTAAAAGTTGGATTTCCTTTCAATTTTGATTTTGAAGTGAAGATTCTCTTCTGCTGTAATTTCAGCCTCCTCCAGCTATTCTAGGGCAATAAAATTTTACAGATTAACTTGTAGTATTCTTTTCTTTAGGAATACAAAAGCTCATTTTATTTTTATGCTCATCTTCATGTGTGCTTAATCCTGCAGGCCTTTATTTTCCAACAGATTCTTGATCTGAAAAGGCTACAACTCAATGAGGGAAATAGTTGTCGACCTTTGATACTTGAACAGAAACAAAGCAACAAATGTACTTCAATGCATAACTCTTTAAAGAATTTTGATGGAAATGTAGGTCAGGATTCACAAAATTTCCATGATATTGGCACTGATCTCCACCAAAGAGGCAATCAACTTCAGGAGCTTGAAGTGGATTCTTTTCCTTTGGGCTTTAACCATCTGGAGCATCTGTCTTCGTCTTCAACTGTGGGGATGCCTTCGCAAGGAGAATCTTTTTGGCAATGCAAAAGTCCAATTCAAAGCAATCAGGTTTGATATACTAATCACAAGTAATCTAATTGGTATGATAGATCACTTGCTAGCCGTCCAGATTTGTAATTCATTTGGGAAAACCATGGGAACAGAAAGAAATTTTCTTTACTTTCAGAAAATGCATGGTGGATAAGATGAGTGTTAGGCTTGGTGATTATCAGTGTTCTGTTATAAATTATTGTTTTATTATAACTCATCTTTTTATGTAAATTTTATTTCACCTTTTTAATTTCCCGAGTTCACATGTCAGAGCATGCTTTCACTTGGGGAAATTTAATAAAATTTGGTCAATTCGGTTGCATCATTTTCCATTCATCCAGATGCAGGTTTTGTTTAATAAGGTTTTTATTGACGTACAAGCATACCAGGTTTTACAAACCTCAGTGAGTAAGTTTTAGAAGATTGACAGCATTTTAAGGGTGGAAATAGAGGGCAAAGTTCCTGATAAAGGTATTAGAAACTACCTTATATCCTTTTGAGGAAACCATTCTAGAAGGACATTGGGTTTGATTCAATATTACCTACAGTTATAGGTTAATGCTTTTTTTCCAATCCTGACCATTTCCTGGGTTTAATGACAATTACCACATTGCTCCTGCTTTGGCAAACTTTTTCATAAATGGATATCTTTATGGCTATATTCTTCCAAATAACTGTAAAGTTAGTCATGACCATACCTTCTTTTAGATATGCAGCCTCTATGTGTTGCTCCAAATATGATCTTTTGAGCATCCAAATCTAGATCCTTAAACTCTTTAGTATTTGTCAATTAACCTTTGCAGTTCTGGTCTCAAACCATGCAAGACCTGGGGGTTTGTGAAGACAACAGTTGCCCTGATGATTTTAATATACCTGATGTTGATTTAACATTCCGCAACTTTGAGGAGCTATTTGGAGGTGAGCAAGATCCAATCCGAGTGCTGCTAGATGATAAAGATGTTTCATACTTGTCAATCAAGAAGGATGTGTCCCTTTGTAAATCAGATCATGGTAATGCAAGATCAATGAAGGTTAGTATCATGGTAACTTTTCTGTTTTCTGCATTTTAGAGAAAAAATTCATGTGGTTAGTTTACTAGTTTATGTTATATATATATATATATATATATATATATATCTTCCATCAACATCCCTGATTCCTGAATTGAAAATGGAAAGTCTGATATCAGACCTACGGCATTGGTATTTAAACGTAACTTGAAGAAAAATTATTTAAAAGATTTGCTTATGAGTAAGATTAAAAAAACATATAAAAAAAAAAAAAAAAGATTGAAAAATTCTCAAACTTCAAGAGCTTCCTATATCTTCATAATATCACAAACTACTTAAATCTTATGTTTCAGTCCTCCCAAATGGTTGCAGACGTAACTCTGGATAAGGGCAAAGATGAAACCATGATAGAATAGTTGAGTGCCTTCAGGTTTTCATTTTTCATTTTTCTGGTTTTTCTCATGACAGGATGCTTCTGCAGCTTCCATTTATGGTGCACAGTCTGCTCAAATGCAAAGAGACGGGAAGCCTTCCATCCAAGTCTACAATTACCAGCAAAAATTTGATTGTTCCCACCCAATTCAACCATCTTATTCAACCCTGTCTTTCCCCCTTTCAAGGTTTAGCAATGGAAGCAGTGCTACAGATTGCCTTGACAGTGAACTTTCACCTATCACAGGAGGGGATGCCTCTTGCAATGCTCATGACTTAGACGGTGTGCATACTGAAGCTAGAGAAAATGCAATGATGAGGTACAAAGAGAAGAAGAAGGCTCGATTGTAAGTATCATGTTTTTTCTTCTAGATGGTTTTCTACAACAGTTTGCTTTAAGTTACATCTGGTAGACTTGAATGGGTCATGCAAGCTTAATTTAGCTGGTGTCTTATAAACCTATACAAAACCAATACAACCAGAAGGAACATAAAGTATATATTCTTCTTTAGCCTTGGCCATTTTCCTACAGCTTGAGCATTTCTGAGTACTTAAAACCGACACTCCAATACATAGATGACAGCCTCTTGACAACACTGGTTCATTATCTGTATAGACTAATTTTCAAGCCAAAGTTTTGGAGTGAAATGACGGACATACATTCTCTATATACTATAATGATATCCAACTTCCTACTTCTGAATACAGTAACTCATCCCAAATTTCTAGTCAGGTAAACAAAATGAAAATTTCCTAAATTTATCTTTTTGTTTTCTTTTTGAAGCTTATGATCTTTTTGCATTTCAGGCATGAGAGAAAAATTCGTTATGCATCTCAGAAAGCTAAAGCTGATGCTAGGAAGAGGATAAAAGGTGGATGTGCTAAAACAGAAGGGTATGATTCTGATACTGCCAATGTAGCATGAAGCTATTGATTTTTTTTTTCCCCCTTTTTATCTTTTTTGTAAGTATTACCTCTCCCAAATTCAATCGGAACCCAGTTACCGTCATGTTTATATTTCTGTTTCATAAATTCCCTTTTTCCCTCAAGAATATGTTCTCTCTGTTTCTAAGAAAAGACAATAAAATTCAGAGCTTGGCATTAATGAGAGCTATCTATGCACTTTTCCTCTCTTGATGGAAGTTATCTACACACTTTATAAAGCAGATTATAACATTTCTAGATATCTTCTGCCATTTCTTTTTTGATGATCAATTTCTTTTGTCAGTATTAAAGATGCTCAGTACATATATATCATCTCCAGATAAAGAAAGTTGGTGGCAAAAACTCTACTCTTCATGGAGATGATACTTTCTGGTGTATATGTTGCTATCGTGTCATTTTGCATGACAATTATGTTCTTTGCTTGATAAACCTCCAGCGACAGCTACGTCTGAAGAACTAGATATGGAAATCATGGCTAAACAGAAATGAAAACGATATGGAAACTTAAGAAATGTTTACATGGTTATGTTGAGGAGTAAGTGTACAAATAACGTTAACAAATATGACATTGGCTCCAAAGGGATTTCCCCATTGGAAGAGTTTTGAGTTGAGAGATCGATATCATGGTGTTATTCACCAAACATTTAATAGTAGAACGATTGGGGCAGGAAAAAAGAAGGTAGTTATAGTTGTGATGAGGAAGCAAACCATGATGGCTATCTCTGTCTTTCTCTGTTCAAAATGGTTGTGAATCTTTAATCTCACTTCATGACTTGTAAACTGCAAAAGAAAAATCCTCCCTCAAACCCACCTACAACACCCTCTCAATTAGCTTCAAAATCAAGCAATTTTATTATCAAATAGCTCTCTAACCGCAGGATACCCTTTAAGTTTTGTTGCACATTCCCATTCTTCCTTCTCCCTTTACCTAAACCAAGAATTTATTGAGGAAAGACCTCCCTCGGATTGTTGATAACCTTTCATTTAACAAAATTCCGGGTCCATGAAATAGATACATATATACAAGTATGAATACATAGGTTAAGAAGAATATATACTGTTTTTTCAACAAGAGCTTAGAATATTTAATAAATGTAAAACTTTAATTAATTAGACTCAAGGTCAATATATAGTTATTTTTGCAATGATAAACAGCTAACTACTCTTGTAAAATTAAACATATTTTATACCAAAAAATATATATATATAATAAATATTTTTTTGTGATATCTAATATAATACCAATGTATTATGCAATTTTAACTACATTAAAGTAATAATATAAATCATTGAAGAAAAAATGAGTTTCTTAAATACAAAGCTAGATTCTCTTATCCAATAAATTTAATTTTACAATCTAATATAATTTAAATTAAAAAATTAAGCTCCATGATATAATTCTTCTAATGATTAATTGAGTTTCAGCCATTTGATCTAAATAATCATGAAATAATGGTGAGTTTAATGTTGTCTGGGATAAACTCACCATTTTTCCATTATATTATGTACAAAATGGGAAATGAAAGGGTAGAAGAACGTGCGGTCACAGCGACTCGCTTGCGAGTGTGCGTGAACTTGATGAACGCTCAAGGAATGTGAAGGTTGTGGACCGTCGAAATATCTTGATCATAATCGCACGGATCAAATCGTCTTGGTTGTAGCGGGACCCAGATAAGCCC
>BPVZ01000004.1:1636404-1651490 GCA_020521535.1 Rubroshorea leprosula | reverse complement strand
CTCGTAAAAAAAAAAAGGTGCACCCGAGATGCTGCCTCCTCAAATTTTCTTCATCCTATTCCCACACCACTCTCTCTTTCCTTAATTTCACCTCTGCCCCAATCAACCAAAGCAAACAAGAAAGGATTTATATAACATTACATTTTTAATATATAAAATTAAGAATGTAATAAATATATATATATTTATAATTTATATATTTATATCTATATATTATATAAAATATTATTTTATACATTAATTGATCAACTCTTAATTAATTAGTCAACTGCTTCTGCTTCTCATCAATCTGTAGAATACATTACTTTTTCCCATTACTGTGTTTCCTTCTCTGGTCCTCAGTTTGGATGCTGAGAAAAACAACCAAAAAAAAAAAGAAGGAAAGAAACGAAGAGAAAGTCTGTAGTATTGCACTTTGATATCTACTTCCTTCGATTACATCCATTTTTTTTTTTCCTTTGGTTTGTAGAAACAAGTAGAAACTTAAGAAAAAGAAAACGCCTTATGCTTCGAAGAAACCAACAGAGGAACAATCTATAATGCTGAGAGAAACGAAAAGAAAAAACGTCATGAGGGATCACATGGGTCACCTTAACAAAACTTCGTTTGTACCCTTAAACATGAATGTCACTTTGTAGTTCGTTCTCTAAGCTAAATTTTGATCGTAAACTAGGCACCACATATGCATGGAACTTTTTTTTTACAATTATAACTTAACCTTACAAGGAGGGGAGAGCGAGGCTTCAAACCCTTGCTACGTTGGTGTAATAGCTTTTTCACAAAGAGATTCTGTTAATTAACCTATCAAAGCTCTACACCTGATGCTTCTTATTTTACCAATTTGTGATTTTATTTGTTGAATTTTGAGAAAACGAAGGAAAATGATGTTGAAAAATTCACAAATAGGCAATCAGAACTTTCTTACATGGAAATTTGATCATAACAATTAATCAATATATATTGGACTAAATTGTCAATTTAGTTATCACCAACAAACTACTTTATGAACTTTATTAATTGATCTTTATCTTTCTTTTCTTTTTTTTTTTAACATGAGAAATTGTAGGGAATGGAGATTTTTTTTTTTTCTAGTTGTTGGTAAAAGTCGAACTCTTGATCAACTAAAAATAAATACAAAAATTTAAAAATACACTATTAAACTCGAAGAGTCAATTGATTAATTGACTTTTATCTTAACATTGGTAATACATAAATAATAATCTTAATTAATTAATTAAAATAAAATTAATATTTATATTTTTAATATAAATTAATTTTTCAAAAAATATATTAATATATTCTACACCTTTAAAATACGAATTAAAAAAACCAAACAAAGAAAATGAAAGGAAAACGGGATCCAATGCTACAAGAAGAGGCGTGCGTGCGTCGTGTTATCTCAGCTGTGGGTGTGGATGTGGTGGGGCTTGAAACGGCTAAATTGGATCGGTGTTGATAAAAGATCGAGGCCCATGCGCCGCTCTTTGTCCACCAATTACCAGACACGTTTTTCACACTTCGTCACTTTTTCCATTTTTTCACCAGACATTTCACCGTAGATCAGGCCCTCAACTATCTAATCATTGATCCATTTGCAACTTTTTGTTTTTAATTTGGTACCAATAAAAGGAATTTTTTTATTTTGTATTTTAAGAGTATAAAATAAAAGTGTAATAAATATATTTTTTATAATTAATTTTTATTAAAAATATAAATATTAACTTTGATTTAATTAATTAATTAATTAAAATTATTTATATATTAATAATGTTAAAATATATATCAATTTTTATCATTTTAAATATAAATTTATTTTAAAAAATATATATTTATTATACTTTTAATATATGTTTTTAGAAAGATTAGAAAAACCCTTTCATAATAATTAATAAAATATATATCAATTTTTATCATTTTAAATATAAATTTATTTTAAAAAATATATATTTATTATACTTTTAATATATGTTTTTAGAATACGAGTTAGATAAATTTATAATAAAATTATGATGCGTACTTCGGTATAAGATAATTATGCTAGTACACCATTTTTCACCTTTACTTTTCTCCTATCTAATTATCCATCTTAAAATTAGATGCAAATTTCTCATGCGGAGTAATTCCTAATTAGGATTTCCTCTCATATATATGGCAATTGGTCCCTTCTTATTATTTCTCCATCATAATTCATAGGGTAAGCTGAGGAAAGTAATGATATGCCTCCAACCTATATCTACCATATTTTGATACGAGGGTAATTTTTATATATTATTAAATATATATGTATATACAATATTATAAATTTAAATAAAGTAAAGAATAAATTATTATAATATGTAAGATTATACTCTTTTTATATTAAAATAATTATGAGTTTAATTTTTTTGATTAAAAATTAAATTTCATATTTTATAGTTTGAATTATAGTAAATTACTAAATATAAGCAATGAATGAGAGGATAATTACTAATATGAGGGAGTTCATTCCATTTAAATGATAAATGTTGTGCAATATGAATGGTATAATATATTTTTATTAAAAATTTGTACTAAATTAATTTTTTTAAAATAAATTTTTTTTATATTTTAACCCTTTTTTTATTTGTTTAATTATTCATGTTACCATTAATTTTTTTTTATCTTTTTATCGTTTTAGGTTAATATAGATAAATAATAAATTATTTTTAATTTCTTAATATATAAAAAAAAATTAAAAATAGTAATTATTTAAAAAATACATATATGAAAGAGTTGTTCACTAGATGACTTTTCCACGGTAAGAAAGTGAAATCCCGGGAAACTCGCAGTCAACATGAACAGAACTTTCCACCTTCACCCATGGTACAACATCAACCGCTTGATCACGATCGTAAGGCCGGAAAAGGCTTGCTGTCTCATCTAGGCAAACAAATTGACCGAATCGGATCAAGACATCCACCAAAGCTGAAGCTGTAATATTAAGACAGTTGCTGTATCCATATCAAAGGAAGTGAGAATCAGAATCTCTCCGCTGACTTATGTCGAAGGCTGTGTTTGTATGATTGTATCTTTACTCCCCTTTTTCTTTTCTCTTTTCATAAAATTGCAATGGAAGAAAACTGGTAAAGTGGTCTTGGCCCTCAACCAAACCAATCAGACCTAAAAGGCTGTTTCTTTGTCTCGACAAACATCTCCATCTCACCAGATAAAGACTGCTGCAATTATTTCATCCATAACAAGGTTTTTATTCTTTTAATTAGTTACCCTTTCGAATAAAATAGTCTATAATCAAAATTACATAATATAAATTATTAAATGGATGTTTCTCTAACTGTAGACATTAAATTCTATGCACTTGAACTTTCGGATCCAATAATAATAAAACCACATTGAAGTGCACTTCTTTTTTTTCGAGTAACGGTTTAAATCGATCCTTGTAAATATATTAAAAAAAAAAAGAAGAAGAAACTCTTATATATGCTTAAGCTCTTTTATTTATTTATTTTTTCTTGGTAAATATGCATCTTAGTTTGAATTGAAATAGAAGAAGACGGCTTGGGCTTATTTTAAACTCGGATTGGCAAAATTTTCACTAATTTGTTTTCAGAGTTTGTTATTGGCTTGATGAGATCAATATTAGTTATTAAATTACCATTCATGAAAGAAATGTCGTGCATGCTTGTCATTTATGTTTGTTTTAACCTGTGATCATGCGTGTTTCATGCATGGAAACAATATTTTCTAGTTGTAAATATATTGTATAACGTAATAAGGTATGCAATCGTGACTCATGTGAGTACCCATTTGATTGCATAGCGCCATGTTGTTTTGGGTTAATGACAATTTTGGTTTGCATCCTCTTTGTTGTATAATGACGTGTTGCCATGAGAATATATATGTTTTGTAACTAACTAAAAAAAGTAATAACTACAAACAAAAACTTGGCCAAATTAAAATTTTTATTAGAGGTTAAAATTAGATATTCAAACATTTTTTATATTAAGCAACTAACCCTCGAATATGTTAGAAAAAATAATAATAACCATTAATTAATCTTAGTTTGCCATGATCTCATATCTTATTGTGCAAACTTCATTCCGGGGAAATTATTGAACATGTGCACTCAATTTCTAATTGGCTATAGCAAATTAAACATGCCAAGAAGCACGCCTTAAACTTAGGTATGCATGATTGATTACTATGGCATTAACAATGTTTAAAAGTCATCAAAGGACCCAACACACCACTTTTTTCTTGCTTGAAAATGAATCCAACAAAACCAAAACAATATCACAACTTTGTTTTAAAGTTGGAGACATTAATTTGATCTAAAGTTGGCCATGTTCTAGTTATACACAATAAAGATGAACAATGTAGAGATGTGTATAGTTAAAGTGGTTCTATAAAGATTTATATGATTAAAGTTGATATGATAGCTTTTAAAATTGCTGGGGGGTGGTAGGCAATTAAACTAATTAATTAATATTTAGAGTAACGTTTGGCATAATAACCCGATCCTCTTTTCTACTAGAGATATTGAAACATAAGGGAAACTAATAGAAGTTTTTTTTTTTTTTTCAAAACTTCTGAATTCTAACTTTTTTCTCAAGGGGTAGACTACCTATTCATATATAATAACTTGTAAAAAAATTCCTCTCCAATTTAACTTTGACTCATACAATCTAAATCCTTTTGTTAGGTCAAAAGTATAGATAATTTAGCCTTTTCCTCCAATAACTGATATCTTTTCTCCCAGCTGTATGCCAAAGATAGCTAGTTGCATATATTTACCTTTACCTTCTTAAGGGTTTTGAACTTTTGATGGTCTATCCGATCTTGTTCCTTTTCCTCCCGCATGATATGTGTTTTCCAAAATTTGGATTGGTAATATTTGAAATACCTCTTGGACTTCCCTCAACAAATTTTATTTTATAAAAAGAAAAAAAAAAACTACAATTTGTGATTAGTTTTTTATTTTATGACATTTACCAATTTAAAGTTAGTCTGGAGTTGAAATGACCATTTTCCCATTTTTCCTAATCTTTTTTCTTATTCATTATTTCTTTTGTCTTAAAAAAACTACCATGTTTTAATTTTTTTTAAATTAAAAATTTAGAGACAATATTTTTATTTATTTATAACATTCTCAAAAAAGAAATAAAAACCAAAATATATTTTTTGTAATTGGATAACTAATTAAAATAAATAGACAATGATAAAGTTAAAGTAGGGAAAAAATTTTTGTCAACTTTGAAAAAATTAAAAAAAAATGACAATTAATTTACAATAAATTCAAAGTAAAAAGATGATAATTATTTTAAAATAAAAAGAGTAATAATTAAGAGAAAAGAGAAAAATAAGAGTTTTGTCCAATCACATTTATTAAATATGTAAAATATGATATAAATTTTAATTATATCTCATTTATATTGCGATTATTATTGCTAATTCTGATATTTTTAAGGTAAATATATCTTAGTTTTTTCTGTTTTCATAGCACAACGGTATTCCCAACTCAAGACTGACATTAAAATTAGAATTAGCCGATTAAAAAAAAAAGGTTCTAATTTAGTATGAACAGTTGCTCATTACTCAATCACCAACCAGCAGCTGCTTCAATATGTGTGTAGTGCACTAAGATGCACATAGGCATATCCATAGATATTCAAAGCTCTCATCTCACGAATTGATTTGGTTCAAAATCCATACGCACAACCTCCAAGGCCAATTCCACTCAGCCCCTCAATAATAGGGCAATAAAACTAAAAAGTTCGCCATTAACACTTGTGTCTTGAGCGTTTTCACAAAAGGCAGTGTGGAAGCAGCCACCTTTAGTCCTTTCCTCACATACACAGACAAACAAAACCCATCACTGTATACCATTATGAATACTCCAAGGGCCTCGGAATTCGAGTTAGTGGACTTATTTGCATTCCCCACAAACATGCCCTTAAGCCTCCTGCCTTGGACCGAGATATTTCAACATTCACTTTAACCAAATTTTCATTAAATTAATACAAAAATTATGCAACCAAAAGCTATGATCTCGCCTTTATATACCACCCATCATGTCCCTTCATGCCTATATCCACACTCCTCCTAAACTCCTATACCCTCTCTTTTTTTTCCACCAATCAACTTTGCTTTTACATACCATTTTCACCCTACTAATTAACCACAGTTACATAGACATGAAGATGATGATTGGCAGTCGGTGGTGGGGATCCGCCGCCGATGCACGGCAGGGTTGCGAAGGAGGCAGCGGAGGTTCACAGTGGGGCTGCGGTGGGGAATGGTTCTTCTGTAAATATGGATAAAAGATAGAAAGGCTTTGCACTTGCGCTCTCCTAAGTTTATAGCCCGGTTGAAATTAAGGGGCAGATTTGGGAGAGCAGCATCGTTGCATTGCGGGGAATTGAGGGTAACGGTCCGATTTTACTTAAACTTTAGCTCTTTAATATAGTCTTTAATTCCTTGTTTAACCTCTAGTTGGTGTGTTTTATTTCATCTTTAGCCTTAGTTTTACTCTTCTTCTTCTTCTTTTCCTTTTTCATTTTGGAATTAATGTTGTGATATGAAGATGGGATGTAAGAGATGCATACTGAGGTAGCTTTGGTTTCTTAAGGTTGGTTAGTGTTTTATAGTTGACATCTTGAGTTGGAGTTGGAGTTGACTTTGGAGAGTGTTTGGATTTTGTATGAATGCTTCTGGGCATGCATCACTTACACCCATTATGTAGTATGTAGTGTATTTGCTTTTGGCATGAATTAAAAAGATGAAGGAAATTACTTAATTTGCTTCTCTCTTTTCTCTTTTCTATGTGTCTCCATTTTTCTTTCTTGTCTCTCTGCTTTCCCTATTGTTAATAGTTGCACGCTTTTTTTGACTTTTCAATTGGTCATTTCCAACTTTCATTTAAAAGTTTTTTTCTTTTTTATGTTTTTTTATTTACTCATTTGGTTGATAAATTATAAAATAAGAGACTTTTTAAAATTTTATCTTTGTAATTTAAGATTTGAAATTTAATTAGATCTTTAATATAAAAATTTGAGCTTAAGTATTGGTTAATCATTTCAGACAAATTATATACCTAATGATTATAGACTATAAAATAGAAAGAAATATAATGCTTTTTTGGTCTAAGAAGCGTTAAGTTAGGGAATGAGTTAGGCATAATGTTGGGTCACAATCTTAGGTGGAAAGCACTGCCTAATTTTCCATATTCAACTATTATGTTTGAAGCTCCATGCAAAAGAATAAAGAGGTGTTTATTTTGATATTTTGCAAACAACTAGCAACTAGTTTCAACCAAACAAATTAAGTATAAATTATAAACAATAACAATTATTAGTTTTCATATATTAATTATTAGCTACTAATTATGTCTAAATATTTAATTCAAACACTTCCTAATTAAATCATATATATACAATGAATTGTGGCATCTATGGGCTAACATTGACTAAGATAATTTCTCTATAAGTTATGAGCGGAAAGAAAAGATAAGAAACGAATGCCATCCCACTTACCTCCTCCCCTCCCAAAAAAAAAAAAAAAAGAAAGAAGAAGAAGAAGAAGAAGAACTCTTTTCGCACGTTTAGATTCTTAGCTTGTAGGCTCCAGGCACTTGGGTTCCAATTTTTCAATTTTGGGCTTGCGCTAATAGGGCCATGGGCATACTAGATCACAAAAACTTCGACATTACAGTACGGTCCGTTGGGCACCTTATTAGATAATATCCCGTCTTTTTCTTTTTCTTTTTTTTTTTTTTTTTATGGCTAATCTTCTATTTTTTTTCAAATAGCATAACTGCATAAGACAGTTGCACAACTTCATCCAATTTTATCAATCACAAATCAAAAAATCAAATAATACACACACATAAAAAAACTGTTACAAGAGCATACACCATCTTCTATATGAGAAAACTGTTTTACAGGATGGACTGTATGTAGTCCGTCCTGTAAAATTATTTAAATGCTTTTAAAATCTGTTTTATATTATTTTTTTAAAAACATTTAAGTAATTTTACATAACGAACTGCATATAATCCTCCTGTAAAACCGTTTTCTGGTTCTATATTTTGTGTGTCAGTGTGTGTGTTTCAAACAGCAAACAGTGTCCCTTTTCTTTGGCCGGGAACAGTTTAGTTCTTTAGACAGCTGTGTTTTGCTGATGACCATGCGCAATGTCTTCCATGTTTTCATTCTTCTTTCTTCTTCTTTTACACTTGCAAAGAATCAATCCAATTACAGCCAATACCACAATTAACCCTGCAAAACAAATTGACGTGGTACTGGTTGGTTTAGTCCAAGCAAAAACTATGCATGAGATAGGGATATACTAATATCCTCAAAACACCCAAAAAAACGAAAAGTAGCCGAGGAGAAACAAAGAGCAAGTGAATTATACCTATGACACCTATGAGAATGACTCCGACCCAAATCAAGATTATCTTCCATCGAGGCATGTAATCTGCATGAATTTAGCACCCAAAAAATCAAAAGGAAAATCAAGTCCCAAATGGTATATATACTGATCAAGATATAAACCATGCATGAAGCAAAGTTTCAGCAGCATAATCTTGATTCACTCTTCATAAAACAGCAAAAGAAAAGAAGAAAACAGAGGGTTAAATACTGACCTCCATGGCTACACTTATAGGTGTATCGTTTAATATCCTGGGATCTTAACTGGCAGTAACCACCATCTGCCATGCAATCCCTACAGTCAACTGACCATCCCAGATCAAAACCTTCCTCTTGCATTCTCGAAATGGCTTCGTAGGAAAGGTTCTTTTCCGTAGCATTATAGATTGTAGGAACAACTGAAGTCTTCACGCATGACTCCGGAAGTTGATGAGGATATAAAACGTGGTCACTAATATTAGCAAACACATGGTTTGCATTCCCACTCAAACAGGGCACTCTGGTATAAGCCGGGTCGGTGAGATTCTCCGGGCATCTCAGGAAATTGATATGATTGTATGTTAGTACTCCACTGTACCGGCCGCCTCCGATCACCTCTTCCATGGACAGAGACCGGTTTGGCAGATTGCAGCTACCTCTGGCTAAGTTAACATCAACGACACGAAATATGCGTTCCTCGTAGTTAATTCTCCTCACGAAGTACCTTCCAGAATGAAAATTTAAGATGGTTTCGCCGTTCTCGCAAGAAAATTGGTACTCAGGATCGCCAAGCCCGGTGGATCACCCTCCAGGCGAAAAGGGTTTCTGATATTTGTCAAATTTCCGCATGAAGAAGAACATGATATTGGGTCACTTCTTCCTCGAACTGTAACAAAGGAGAGAAACAGAAACTGAAGAAACAGAACAGATGCAGAGGAAAACAATGACTCTTTCCTTCTCATTTCTTATCTCTACAGGATTGAGACTAAAATGGGACGATTCTGAGGACAAATCAAATACAGTATACGATTTTCTGTTTCTTGAATGTTGATTGCAGATGTATGTGGATATATATATGTATAGAACCCAAGATGGTACTTGGTAAATTCGAAAATCCGTACACGGGTTGGAATTTCCTCCAAATCTCGAAGATGAGTCAAGAGTCAAAGACATAATTGTGTAAGAAGAATAATGCTAATCCAAATCCAACTCATAAAATGGAAAGCTTCATAAATGTCTGCATTAACAAGATCTATACGGATAAATTTGAGATCCTTAACCTCAGACATATTGTTACATTTCCTTAATAATTGAAGTGAAGTTAAATCCAACGCTTCAGCCAAATAGTTGTGTAATAGGTACAATGAACATGTCCATACTTGATTCCTCACACTTAATTTCTCGGTTTCGAAATTATCGTCTGAAGGAATATGTTGAACTCCAATTATCTTGTTAAGTAAGTCATGTGAACACCTCATTAAAGTTTATAAATACTCTGAGGTTCACCTTAGAAAGGTAATTAAAATTGACATAGTTTTTTTTTCGTTATAAAGGTAGATCCAATTATTGTTAATTTAAGTATCAAAGTGTCTATCTCAAGAATCACCTCTAGGCTTTGCAAATATATCTGAAGTGAAAACACAGATCAAAGAAGAACTTCTGATTTGGTGAAATTACAATATCCAACTTCAATTTGCATGACCGCACCAGGACTGCTCAATTTTGGAGGGATGTGAAAAAACGAGAAAACTGTTATTGAGGCCTCAAACTTGTCATGAAGAGGCAATTAAGCCCTTAAACTTTTTATGAGGCCAATAGGTAATCCAACTCGGCTCTTGTAGCAAAATGAGATAGATATAATAGGGAAGTGATTTTTATACAACTTTTTTATCTTATTTTTTTTATAATCTTACGTGTTATTAAAATAATTAATTTTTTTAATTTATATGGGACTTGTGATATTAAATACATCTATTTATTAATGATATGTAGAAATTGTATAAAAAAATAAGATTAAAAAATTATTCCTATAACACTACCCAATACAATACACCCTGTAAGCTGTCGATTTATAATTTTCCTTTTAAAGTAGGTAAAAAGCAAGGAATATGCACGCTTAAAGATAACATTGTAATTTTATCTTAATGAAGTATCATATTTTGACTGCTAATGAAAAAAAAAAAAAAGAAGGCAATCTTAGGATAGGGGCATGGTATTATGGCAATATATATTTTTATTTAATTCTTAACTTAGTAGAAACGATAGTTTGTTAAGTTTATTAAATTTATTTAAGAATAGTCATTCTTCCAACTAAACATAACTTTCGTTTACTGGATTTATCAACAAAACTAGTAAGTCACTTCTTGAACTTGTGGATATACCATACGTAGGCATTGGCAATCTTTGCCTCACATCTTTCAAGTAAATTTAGAACCCAGTTTGGCATCATGTGTACATAAACAAACATCTGCTTTTAGAAGGGTAACAATCAACTTTATGGTAGGATTACACGAGACCCTCCAATACTTTATTTACCTGAGTTATAATATTAACAAGAAAATCAGCGCTTCCACAATTGCATGGAATTAATTTTAAAACTAGTTCTTTTCACAAGAGAGTACACAGCCTAGCTACTAGAACCACATAGAAACAGTACATATTTACACTCTAGAAAATCTTAGTGGGAGAATCTGGAGGTTTTCTGATTTTCTATGAGCTTTTCTCCATTGATTCAGATATTATTAGCAGCTCATTTGGAGAATCCAACTGAAGCTCCATCATAGACGTATACTGAGGAGTAGATAAGAAAGGCTTTGGAGGCATTTCCAATTCATAAATGCTCCCTTGCAACATCCCGATGACTCTACTCATTGAGGGTCGATCTGATGCCTTCACTTGAGTACACCACAATCCAATTATCAACAGCTTTTTTGCAGTGATAGCCTCACTGTCAAGCAGCTCTGTCTCCCCTCCGTCTTCAAGTTGGTCATACACCCATGAAGGGAAGAACATTTTACATGAATCCACATCAACATTCCTTTTTCTGCTAGCCATTTCCAGCAGCAACGTCCCAAAGCTATAAACATCAGATTTGATAGAAACCTCTCCAAAATCCCTTGAGATCATTTCTGGTGCCATGTATCTAATTGCTTCACCAGTTGCACACATTGACACAAAATCAGACTTCTTTGGATAGAGTTTTGCCAAGCCAAAATCTGCTATTTTGGGGATGAAATTCTGATCCAGCAGAACATTCTGAGGTTTAATATCTAAATGAACAGCGAAGTCATGATCCCCTGTACACAGGAACTCAATACCCCTTGCCATTCCTAAAGCAATTTGTTGAAGTTTCTCCCAACTGTATTCCTGAGCTTTTCCTCTTTTGGAGAAAACATTCTTCTCGAGAGAACCATTAGGCATATATTCATAGAGAAGAGCGCATTTAGAACCCTCAGAACAGAATCCTACCAATTGTACCACATTGGCATGGCGAATCCTACCAATTACAGCAACTTCATTAATGAAATCTTCCTCTCTGACTTTTAAAGTTCCAAGTAGTTTAACAGCAAGAAAACAGCCACCAGGGAGTTGGCCCCTATAAACTGATCCAAAGCCACCTTGCCCCAATTTGTCCTCTAAGTTGTTTGTCATGGACATGACATCAGCATAAGAGTACCTCTTGGTAGTCGAGAATTGCTGACCCTGTGCGAAGTTTTCCACGTTTTTATTCTTCTTTCGCGTAGTAATACACATGTGGAGAATGATTCCAATTACAACCAGCGGAGCAAGGATGAATCGGACAAGAAGTATTAACCCTGCAAAACAAATTGATGTATTAGTTGGACAAGGAGAAACAAGCATTCAATTCAGAAAGCAAGCGTGGATTATACCGATCAGAATGAGCATGAGAAAAGCCAAGATTATCTGCCATGTAGGAACATAATCTGCATTAAGTTCCCAAAAAGGCAAAATCAAAGCCGCGAATAATATGTCAAGATATAAATCAAGAGTTTAAACAGCATAATCTTGAATCCATCTTCCTAATTAGAAAGAGATAAAGAGAAGAAAACAGGGAATAGAAACTCACCATCATCATAGCTACAATTATACCTGTACGGTTTATCCTCTGATTTTAAGTAGCAATCGCCATAAGCTAACTTGCAATACCAGCAGTCAACTGTCCATCCCACATCAAACCCCTCCTCCAGCATCTTCGAAATGGTTTCATATGAAAGATTCTTCTTCGATTCATCATAGACGGTCGGAACCCATGAAGTCTTCTCGCATGAGGCCGGTATCTCATCAGGAAACAGATAGTAGTTGCTAATATTAACAAACACATGATGCGCATTCCCACTCAAACAGGGCACTCTTGTGTAAGCCGGATCAGTGAGATTCTTGGAGCATGTCAGAAAATTAACGTGATGGTAACTAAGCACTGCGCTGTACCGGCCGTCCCATAACACATCTGCCATCGATAGATTAGTGAACGGAAGACTGCAGCGTACGTCGGCTAAATTAAAGTCAACGAGACGGATTACGCGCTCCTCGTAGCTAATTCTCTTCACATAGTATCTTCCCGACAGAAAATTCAAGATGGTTTGATCATTCTCACAAGAAAGTTGGTACACCGGAACACCACAGTCAAGCGGGTCACTCTCCAGCCGAAATGGGTATCTGATATCCGTAATATTTCCACAAACAGAAGAACATACGGTTCTTCCTTGGACTGTAAGTGTAAAGAAGGAGAGGAACAGAAACAGAAGGGACAGCAGAGATGCTAAGGAAAACGATGATTCTTCCCCTTTCATATCCTTCAGTATTGGAACTAAATTCGGAAAATTCAGATAGGAGGATGCGGTATATCGAGGATTGTATAAAGAACCCAATCCAATATTGAAGTTGGTAATAATGTGAAGATCTGCAAGAGGGTTCTGTTTTAGGTCAATCAATGACCAAAAAGATTGACGTTTATAGCACTGATTAAAATCGACAAGTTGCTTACAAAAGCAACATGCTGAAAGCTTCCTCTATGACTGCAGCCTGGATTAATAATTCCCAACCTCTCTAGTGGGAGTAGGTCATCTTAGTAAGTCAAGTTTGGAGGACATTGTTCATTAAAAAAAAGTGGAAGCTATTCCCATTTCTCACATAAATTATTACTAAATTAGACTTTTAAGGAGCAAGGATTGTAGATCCAAATCTACACAAGTAATTTAATGGAGAATTTGCTTCTTCTTCTTCTTTTTTTTTAAACATGGACGTTACATGGTGCTACTAAGGGGAGGGAGGAATTAAGTGGTGAACTCAAGACCTTCAACCATGAACATGGAGTTTAGCAGGTGGCAGACCGCCTGACCTGAACATGGAGTTATAGTGGACCAATTTGAAAAGAATTTGCCTCCAATGTTCATCAACATAACCAGGACTAGGATTTGGGGCCCTTGACCATCACAAGTTGGACTCATGGAGGTTAAGAAAAGTAGAAAAGAAAACCAAACATAAAAGGGTCGAATCGGGCCCAGACATGTTTGGATCAAATTTTCATTTTTTTAGACCGAGGTTTTTTTTAATCAGAATCAAAAAAAATCTGTGGAATCATTTTCCTTTCTCTATTTATTTCCAGCCCAAACCTTGGCGTTTCATTAAGGCTCTCTTCATTGAGTTAATTTCAAAGACTGAAAATAAGACACTGTTTTAAGTAACTTTGCTTTCAAGTTTGTTTTGATAATAGATTAGTATTGCAAAAGATGGTTGAAGTTGCTGTGACAGCAACAAGATAGGAATAAGTAAATATAGCATGCATTTCCCAAATGTCAAAATCCATAGCAATTTTTAAAATGGGCAAAGCAACATATCCAACTAATGCTGAAAGGGAGAGGCCTGGAGATGCATCAATTTTATGGTCTCCAGTTCATTCATGGTTCATCTTTGTTTAACCAAAAATACAAAACACCGTCATAGTAGGCCTATTGATGCAAATGTTCTCAAACTAAAACAACACATGGGCCGATCCAACCCATGCCTGCTTTTTCTGCAACAATTACCAAATTAATTTGGCATGTTAAAAAAAAAGAAATTGTTGTACGTACACAATTTATTTCTTTACCCTTAAATCATATCCATTATATATATATATATATATATGTATATATCATTATAAAAGTAGGGCACTCAATTCTCATTTTCTTTTTAATAGTCCCTTTATAAACACCATTAATTGTCCATGGCTATAAGAAAAGAAAACACTTACACATATAATAAACATGTTTCCCATGATAATTTATTTTCAAATTTTTTATGAGGATAATGATTTTTCAGTTGGTATAAATAATCAAGCAATTTCTACTTTTTATGATTTAATTTAACGAAAAAGTATACATCAAAATGCAAAACCTGTTTTAATATTATAGGATGCAAAAAGTTCAATACAACATATTTTCATGTTAGGCTTCCTAATCTTATATTCTTCAAATCAATGTCATTTTAACTTAATAGGAATAGTGAAATTCAAAATGCCTTAATTTTGAGTACATAACACTCTTTATCTATTCTAAATTTCAAACTAATACTACTTAAAATGTAAGAGAGTTAGCTTTTATATTCTTCAAACTACATCATATTCTAAAATATTAATAGAAAAATATTAAAGATTCATGTTATTTAATAGCTAAAATTATATAGTCTAAACTAAATAAT
>BPVZ01000004.1:1624110-1635448 GCA_020521535.1 Rubroshorea leprosula | reverse complement strand
AAATATACGAAAAACAAAAATTAATTGAATGATAATTTATAAATTATTATTTTAATTTTTTTTTATTTCAACAATTATTATTTGAATTATTATTTTGACATGTATTTTTAATTACTTCTAAGTGAAAATTGTAATTATGAAAATATTATTAAAAAATATTTTTAATTAAAAAATATAATAATAATTTTAACTCAATTGAAAAGTATTATTAATTTAAACTAAAATTTGAAAATTATATATATAATAACCAATAATTTAAAATTTTGTCCTTCTTTACATGATTTTTTCGGCTACGCGACTGCTCAAACTTTGTAGTCAAGGATTCGAGTCCTATGTTGGGATCCCCCTCCCCCCCACCCTCCACCCCCTTTTTTTTTCCACCTCCCCTTGCCTTTTTGTGCCTTCTTTTTATCTTCCTCTTCTGTCTTGTTTTTGCTCTCTCCTCGTACAACTTCCACCCGTTTCCTTTTCTCCTTTTTCCTTTTTTTTTTTTCTTTTACAGAAAAAAAATATAATATTAAATTAACACCTATTAAAAAAAAAAATCAAATTTAACACTTTACTTGCAAATCAAAATGTGTTTCACTTATTTCTCAATTTAAAGAAACGTAACCGCCACCCCTTTCCTTTGCCTTTTTCTGTTGTCCTTTCTTTCACCTTCCTCCAAATTAAGTCTTAACTTTTTCTTTCTTCTTTCTTCATTTTTCGCTTCTCATGTCTCCTTTCCTTTGCTTAAATATACAGTAGCCTTGATCTACAGTACCAAGGATTTGATAATGGCTAATTAAGAAGACAATAAAAAACAAAAAATTTGTGTTAGGTGCTAGTTAATTATTTCCTGTGCAGGCCTCAGTTATTGATCAAGTTAAGGATGTAATCCACAATACCACAAATTAAAATAACATTTTAATGACATGAAAGGGAAGTATTGTCGCAATGTCACTAGAATTTCCAACGTGATGCATGAGGTGGTAAATAATAATTTAATCATAATTATGAGTAAAATAAACAATTGGACAGTGTAGGATATTCAGACTAATCAGGATCGCAACTGATCCTTAACCCCAAAGATTTGCGACGACTAATGTTGTAATCATTTTACAAAGATTAAACAAATTTGAAATTAGCCTAAAACTAGGGTGGGTAGGACAGGGTGGGCATGATGCAGTCTCCACCGTACACAGAGATCCGCGTATCTACCAAACTTGCTGCTTCTGTGTCCTGCCAAAAAAAAAGTGACTAAAATTAATTTTTAGCCCTAACTCTATAATACGAAACATTTTTAATTTTTTATCTTATAAAATTAAAAGATTTTAACTCTTCACTCATCTTATATTATGACACTCTTAACTCTTTATTTATACAAATTAAAGAAAATAACTCTCACTTAATATTAGATTATAATGTTTTGTTAGTTCTATTAACTGATTATTAATATTTTATTAACAAAAGTAACAAATAAAATTGAAATTAAATTTCATGTTTTCTATAACAAAACATTAACAGATGTTAACAATTAGTTAATAAAACTAACAGAATGTTATAACTTAATGTTAAGTAAATGCTATTTTTTTCATTTTGTACAGATAAGAAGTTAAAAGTGTCATAGCATAAAATAAGAGGTTAAAATCTATTAATTTTGTAAGGTGAGAGGTTAAAATCTACTAATTTTGTAAGGTGAGAGGTTAAAATCTACTAATTTTGTAAGGTAATAGTTAAAATCTATCAACTTTTTAAGGTAAAGGCTAAAAGTGTCATGTTATAAGGTGAGAGACTAAAACCTATCAATTTTGTAAGGTAAATGACTAAATGTTGGTTTTTGTCAAAAATAAAAAAAATAAAAAAAATAAAATAAAATAAAAAGAAAAAAGTACGGTTCCAATTAAAGCCAACTTTTAATGATTAGGCCGTTTGGTATTGATTAAGCTTTTTGGTATCGGTGGTTCAATTCAATCCATGTCTTTCTTTTCCCCTAATTTGCCAGCTTTTTTAACGTCTCCCCTCCTCCCCCTCCACCCTACCTTTAAAAAAAAAAAAAAAAAATTTAACGGTTTACAATTTAAAATTTTGAGAAAACGAGATTTTTAAGAGGTTAATAAAGTTTGAAATTTTAATTAATTAACCCAAACATTTTAAATTTTGAGAATAAATCACTTGGATTTAAAAATTTGACTCATTTTTCTTTATTTTTTTAAAAAACGTAATTAATACGAATTTTAAGTATGAGTTTATCTAATATACGTTAAATATATTTTTTATTTAATATAAATTTAGAGTGTATTAAATATATTTTTTATCATAAATTTTTATTAAAAAATAAAAATTAACTTTTAATTTATCAATTACTTAATTAAATTTACCTAACATTAAAATTAATATCAACTTTTTTTATCATAAATTTTTATTAAAAAATAAAAATTAACTTTTAATTTATCAATTACCTAATTAAATTTACCTAACATTAAAATTAATATCAACTTTTACATTAATTTATATACATTTAATACAAAAAAAATACTTTTAAAGGTATAAGTTAAAAAAATATTTAGAATATAAAATTGAAAAAAAAAAAGAAGAAATTTTATAGAATTTGAAGATGCAATTTGAAAAAAAAAAAAAAAATCATTAGTCAATGACCTTAGCTGTTACTAGGATGGAGCGTGAGGATCGTCTTTTCTTCTAACTGGGGAGCACCATGGAACTATGGAAGTGAATCCATCATACTACAGAGGGATTCTCACGCCATCAGAGATTTTACGTTGAAATGTTCTTTAGGGTGCGTTTGATTGTCTACAAATTTAGAAAGAACATTCTTAAAAGTTGCGAGTTATTGAGGCACGGCTTACGTTTAGAATATTTTTTTGTTGGGTTAAAGGCATATATATTTATAGGCAATTACATCCAAATATAATGGATTATATATCTCAAAAAATACTTTTTAAAAATAGATATTGAAAGATTTGTTTTTAGATATATAACTGTCCACAATAAACATAATTGACTATATTGCCTAAATGCTTATACAATTAGTTATATTTTAATTTTAAAATTTGTTGGAGAAAACTGAAGCATGCTGACTTTCAAATATTGGTTTTTCAGATTTTATTTTATTTTATTTTATTTTATTTTATTTATTTATTTGCGTTCTTTGGCACCCAAACGCGTTTTTTCCCCTAATTAAGGTGTCACTTAGACACCTCCGACTCCGTATTACCAATGGATTCCAACTCAACTTGTATAAGTCAAATGGTGCGAGGAAATGGGAATTATTGTGGTATGTTACTATCATCCACCCACTCATTAGTATTATTAGACTCGATATGGAGCTGAAGATTGATGAATTAGTAATAGGTCATTATGTAACATGAATTATTGTGGTATGTTACTATGATTTTAATTACTTTATGGCAACCAGTTACTAGTTAATTAGTAGATAAACTCTACAGTCTACAGTTCATGCTCTGCTGTCCTGCTATCATCCTCCAGGTGAATCCATCTCAAAGTTTCGGGATTAAAAAGACCCATTTAGGTACCTGTTGACCTATTTAAGGGATAAAACGAAAAAATGTACCTAAAACAATAAAATTTTACAGAAGTGTCCCTGAATTAGGGCTCTCCCTCTCTACAAGGGCAATTAAAGTATATGATTATTTAAGCACATGCCCTTGTACTAGATCTGCCCACAAATCATTTTTAGGTGCAACAAATTGCATAGGGCATGTCCCAACAGTATTCTTAATCAATTGGGCTCAAGTGATTAGAAGGATAATAATAAATTTAAATAATTAAAAATTAGATCAAAGGGTTGAAAAAGAAAAGTCAAGTCCGCACTTAGGCCTTCTACCCAATAACGTCAGGTAACGTATAAGTACATTCTTCTTCTTTAGGGTAACTGTTTGAACCGTTCAAAACCGATCCCTTACGACTTTGTTAAAAAAAAAAAAAAAAAGAAGGAAAAGTCAAGTCCCATATAGAGAGGTGGAGAATTAATGTTGTCACAAGAAAAAGTGGTCCCTTTCAGAAAACAGTTTAATGTAATTAAATTTTATCTGTCCCCATCTAAGATCAACAATACATATCAAATCAAAATGTAAATAATTTGAGAAGAAGAAGAAGAAGAAGAATGGTCCAGAAAAATTGAATTGATTACAAGGGTGTGGGTGAAAGTGACAAATTAAATATACATATAAAGGACGAAAGTAGGCCAATGAAAATTTTGGGTTAATAAATTAATCCCATGATTAGGAACTAGGATAATATTAGTAAATGGGAGTTTCATTTTTAACATTCTTTTGTGTGGAAGAAGAGTACACAGTCCAGAAGATTCTTGAAAAGTTAGGTAAGGAAGACTTTGGAAATTTTGTGTCCATGAAAGTGTAATTCATTGTTTGTGGAAGGTGATAAAGCTTATCTAAAAAAGTGCCTCAGAAATGTCTAGAGGTCATAAAATTGAAGATTACAAACCTGGATTATTAACAGGCACCTTAACCCAAAAGGAACGGTGAATGACCCTAGAAAAGTCCAGAAGATTCTTGGAAAGTTAGGTAAGGAAGACTTTGGAAATTTTAGATGACATACATGGAATCAAATTCCAGGCTTTCCCAAAGGTGTGCATCCCCTCTGAGTGCTTAAATTTCTCAACAATTGACCTTATATCAAATTGCTTGCGTTCTGGGGTCTCAATCAACTCCTTGTTTTGTTTCCACTGGCAACCCATGAAGTAACAGTAGTGGAAGGATCTGGACTTGTCAGAGAAGTCACGAGGGGAAGCAAGCCACTTGTATGGTATCCCTTTCAGTCTATAAAACCATAATTAAGAAATGAAAATGAGAGAACACAACCAAAACAGTCAATCAAAGTAAGCAGACAACGTCTTGATTCAATCCAGCTAGCCTCTGCATTTCCTTGAGTCAATATTATCTGTCACAGCAAACATAAACGCCTCAAAGAAAAGGAAAGACTCAGAGACTAATCCATTCATCCATTGCCTGATATCACCAATATCAGAATATCATCACAAGACTGTTGATTCATGCCCATAACAAATTGTTGGATAATGGAACGTATAGACAAAGACCTAATATGTATCTCATGGTAGTTGGACATGTTCCAATCATATTCAGATAGTTTTTGCATAATCAAATACATGAAATTAGCCAGAAAGGGATGATAGCACACAAAATACAAGTTAGCTAGCAAATACAGTAGTATTTTCACTTTGAACTTGGCAGAACATTTGGGGATTATAGTTGGCATGTAAAGGAAACAAGCAGAGTGCAATTGATATTTTATATCACCAAGTTAAAAGAAACACTATTATTTATAAGCTTTAGAAGATGCAGAATAATTAACCCCCATCATTGATTTTTCTCTTTTCTCTCCATTTTCTTCATGCCAAAGATGAAGACATAATTGCATTTGCTTCTTCGACCATCTGCTCATTGAACCCCTTAGCCACAGTGACCTTTCACCCATTGTTTCACAATCTGTTGGATACAAAAACATTAACATCATTGCTGACAAATAAATGCAATAAAGAAAATGAAATATCAATTTATAAGTTAATTTTAGATTGTTAAATAATAGATATTAACTATTCTTAACAATTAAATCAAATTCAGTTTTAATGTCTATTTTTCTTTTTGAACAAATAAAGAATCAAAGTATACTTATTTCTTAAAAAATGAAAGTTTGACAACAAAATAGTCACTAACGCTAGACAAATATGACCAAAAGTGATAGACAATAAGACCACGATAACGACGGTAAAAAATAAAAGCGTGATCAAGATCAAGGGATTAATCCCCAGAGACAACTTGAAAATGCCTTAGGGGTGTACTTGTGATCTCGGTTGACTTTAGGTACGAACCAAACCCTAACCTTGCGGTTGAAGCAAATCGATCTCGAATCAATAATTCAATGGTGCTATTCCTCGACCTTTTCGTTTTGCTTGAATGCATATCTAGTGGAGGAATTTTGGAGGCAAACAAAAGGCATCAAAGGGTAATTGCTTGGGCCCAAGCGGTTGACCGTTGCTGTTGGGCCGACCAGGTCCGTTAACCATAGTCGGTTGGCGTGCAAAGATGAAAAGATGACCTTCTCCTTCCCTTTTTCTTTTTTTTTTTGAACAGTCCTTCCTTTTTCTTTTCTTTTTTTTTTTTTTTTTTTTTTTTTTTTTAATTTGTGTTTTCCACTTAATAGTCCGGTTCCAAACCTGAGGGTATTCACTTTACCATGAATATTGGACAATACACAGGAATTCAATGGATTTTGACAGGGTGTGAATGTACAGTACAGCTCCCCCCATTTCAATAGAACAATGATCAGGAAACACCATTCCTCTATCCGATGACACAATCACAATCTAGCAAAATCTAGATGACTAACTTAAAAAAGGAAGAGAATACAAAACATAATTCTTCTTGCTACTATACAACTTTGAATGAAAAAACCTGTAGGCCAAGTTCAGGTCACTGAGCAGGTTTTCCTTCCCTCTTTAGCAACTCCTGAAGAAAGCGGCAGAACCAAATTAATAAAAGATGATACAAAAACCATTGCTTCTACATGATCAAAACAGGCCCACCCCACCTCTTTGGTAGCAGCAATTGAATTCTGCTGCCTTTCTCTCTTCTCACGCTGGCATTCTCCACACCAGCTTGAAAAATCTTTCTGGTATTTCCTCAGCTCACGGAATACCGAACTAAAGATGCCACAGATGCAGTTTGAACAAAATTAAAATAGTTGATCAACCATAGGAATGTGAATCAACACAAAGCATAAAACAAAAATACACAATCTATAATGTAAGGGTACATAATAAAGAGGCATAACAGGGATTTCAAGCTTAGGGGCCACATAGTGAAGATGAATATGAAAAGCAATTGAGAACTTTGGGGTTCCAGCTCAATCCAATAAAAAAGCCAAGACTCAGCTTCTTCGTTTCCTCTTTAGATTGTTCCATATCTTTCTTGGAAGTTGGCACATCAATGTTTACCAATACTTCAGAACAAAGAGAAAGTTATGCTTATCAATTCTTCTGGGAACATCTTCGAAAGACTAGTGTTTGTTTTGATACATTTTATACTAAAGGGAATAAATATGATAATAAAAATACCTTCTGCACCATAACAGTAAGTTGACCCGGCGACCGGAGACTGTGGCTCTAGCACCATGCCTATGGCAACCACGATGAAGAACAGCTCGTCCTGGAACATGGGAATAGTCTAAAATTTCCTGTTAATATACCACGAAAATGAAATGTCAAATGAACCTTGGCTATGATAACTAAAAACAAAATAGTACCGAGAACGATAGACTCTTTTCATCTATCTGGTTACCAAAAATTTATTAAGTTTATCTGGCATTGAATTTTTTCTTTTTTTTTCTAATCTTATCTGGCATAGAAATACTTGAGAAACAAGTCTATAGTACCAAGAACAATAGAACCACATAAGTGATGGTCCTCCCTGATTTGATATTTTAGCGAACTTTACAAAATAGAAGCTAAAATGCTTAGTGGTTAAGCTTGCAAAGGAAAAACTTTAATTGGCCTCAAAGATCTGGTCCATGAAAGAGAAGAAAATAAATGATTAACCTACCTCTGGCTGGGTTTCTGTGTTCACATGCTTATCACACCGAACACCCCCCAAGAACAAATCCCCACCAGAAAATTGGTTACCCAAGCAAATATTCAAGGTGATTTCAGAATCATCCACATGGAAACCTACAAAAAGGAAGGCATAAAATTTAATCAAGTGAAAACTTTATAAACATGTTGGAAACACGTTCCACCAGGAAAACCAGGGTTAAATCCCTGGTCCAAAGTTCCCCTCTTACTCTCTGGACCAATTCCCACATTTTTGAGAAATAAAGAAAGTGAAAATGAGGGAGAGAGAATAGCAAAAAGAGCAAATGTAATGTCATCCAGGATCTATTGCAAGAAAAAAGATATCAAAAAATGTATTCATTTAATAATAAATAATGTTTCCATTAGCAAGAAATATTAAGTCCGTGCTAATAAACAATAAGCAGAGTAAACAAAATTATTAATGCGACCCAGCTACAGACAGTAGAATCCATAACTTCCTCATGGTTTTCATCTACCTTGAGTAACGCTTTAACATTCTATTTGCAGTGGATGATAAAGGAACAGAACAGATCATGAACTTAAAAAACATAATTATTCAGAGGCCATGGGTATTTCCATGCCACAATATGCTGGATACACACAATGATCCAAATATGCAAGCTAGGCTCAGGCTGAAAATGCTAGTATCTTGCATAGATGCAGCAAATTTGGGTCTTGAAATAGCCCTGCCCTTCACAGAATTAACGCCATTAATTGAACATGAAAGGAAGAGGAAAAAGAAAAGAGTAAAAGTAAGCACCCTACCAAGCTCAACATCTCTATCTATTCCATATTCCACAACAAAACCATGATGAGAATCTAGTGTTGCCCCACCCACTTCAGGAAAGAAGACTGCATGACATTTTGAAACAACAAAATAAGTCTAATTCAAAATACTGAATCACATGCTCTAGTTATACTTACAGTGTTAGAATGCTTAAAAAAGTTATTACTTTTGGATATAGGGCGGATGAAGTCTTCCATCAACCTGTTAAGCATGGCCTCGAGGCCAAAGTCATCTAAAACAGCACCAAATTTGTTCATTGTGTTTGGCCGCATGATTCTGAATTTTGTCTGATGTACCCATCTTTCAAAGTTTTCTACCTAAGCAATCAGAACCTGATAAGACATATATAAAAAAAGACTAAAAGACAAGAAGATCAAAAGATAAACTCAGACATGCCAAATGAGAATGAGGGATGATACCTCAGACAACAATAAGTCGCAGAATTGTGGCTGAAGCATTTCAAAAGTAAATACTCCAGAAACTGGTTCGGTCATTACACTTCTAAAACTTTCCTCTTTATTCTCATTGATTGCATAGAGAAATGAGGGGACAAAGAAGTATGCAGCATTCATAGTATATAGCTCCTTGCACAGGGGCTGCCAAGAAGATAAATCAGTTAAGGAGAAAAACATAGATAAAAGAGTTACAAGGATGATTAATGACTGACATTAAGCTGCCATTTAGTTAAAGTAAAATTAAATACTTACTTTGGCAGGTCCTAATTCCTAATAAATGCTATCATAAAAGCATTTTTGACATATTTTGCACAGCAACCATAAAGGGTTAATAACAAGTTATTGCATGAAGCAGCACGGTAGTAAATGGTTGTAACATCAATTTTATTCTTTTATTATTTTTTTTTTTTTGATCAGCCAACAAATTAACTTTTACTAAAGGGAGTACAGGGGGTACTCAAGAGAGAAAACTTTGTTACCAGATTATAGTCATTAATCCCATGTTAGTGACATTAATTTTATTGACACTTAAAGCCTTCTTGTCAAGCATTAACAAAATTACCTGATAGTTTGCTATGATTTTTTGTCGGTACTCTTGATGTCTTTGAACCTGTTAGAAAGTTGAACTATCATGAATAACTGCATTCTGCAGATGTACTAAAATTAAAACATAATAAGAAGAAGAGAACCATAGAACTTATAAATAGGATAAAGCAGTGGCGCATCAAAATGTTGGTAAAACAAACATTGTCCACAATGAAATGCATCATTTCAAAGAGAAGGCTGAGTATGATTTACAAACGTGGATTGAAATATGATGGTAAATTACAAGTTGATTGAAAAATAAATTTGAATATGCAACACATAAAACTCCAAAACTGACCCAGAAAGGAGCATTTCTCTATCTCTCTATCTCTGTTTCCTTCCAATTTTTTTTGTTATCTACTATTTTGCAATCAATCAAAGAGGGATGCTCGTATAAGAGCTTGGGAGCACATGCCTGAAGCAAGTGAATATTTAAAAGAACAGATTAAGAAAGCCAATTTTAAGAGGCAATTCTCTAAAAAAAACAGAAGTTTACTGTTATCTCTTAAATTTTTGTGATCAGCCAGTAAACACCAAGCACATGAACAACACAACAGCACCAGCAGCTGTTGCTTTTCAGAAATTCCCACACAAAGACGTATCTAAAAACTGAATTCGAAGTAATGAGGAAATCTAACAACTAAGCAGCCATATGGTAAACCCCGGAGATGGATAGTTTTCAACAAGCAATGCAGATAGCATAATAGCTTCAATCACATGGAAGCTCAGCACATTCTCCTAAACTTTGACCTCTGTCATTGTAAATTTACCCTTCCATAGCTGCAACTGGTAGGCTTCAGCAGAGACGATAATCCCTACGCGAAAGAAATAACCAAACACATACACACATGCAAACATATGTACAAAAATGCTTACTCGATTTCTTTCGCCCTCGGGAGAGTACCGCAGGAGAATGTCGCACATGTATTGGAGCTTGTCGTCACGAGAGAGGGCGAGCATGGAAGGAGGCAAGTAAGACTCCAGGGAGCTGAAGAACAGGGGACTGAAATCCAACTGCATGTCCTCGTAACTTTCGGGCTTGTGCTCCGTATTAGGGTTCAGCCTCAGCCGGTGCATTCCCGTGCCAGGTAAAAAAGCGACGCGATTTCGGTTGTGGCCCGCGCTCGCCTGTGGTTGCTGTTGAGGCGCCTTTCTAGCAGCATCCAGAGACATGCTTCCGTCTTTCTTCTTTTTTCCTGTTTTCCAGTATGAAGGATTAGGAAGACGGGGAAATTCAGACGGAAGATTGCAGAGGCATTTGGGTATTGAGATTGAAATTCTGCAACTAGGGTTATGAAGGAGGATGAAGAAAAGTCATCTTGCTCTGCAGGTTAGGGTTTTGTTTGGGAGGTGACGTGGGAGGCGGGACCCAGAAATGTGGGGACTGTTAATGACGTGGAATGCTCATTGCAATTTTCTCTTGAATAACTTTTTCGTTTTTTTTTTTATATAATTTTTATGTATTATTAAGTGGATCAACCTATTTAATATTTAAATATTTAAATAAATTAAATAATTTAATTATTTTAATAATATATTAAATTAAATAAAAAAATAAAATAAAAAATTATTTAAAAAAAAACATTTTTGTTTTTTCTTCCCTTAAAAAGTGTATCAAAATAAACATAAGGAATATTGTAATTATAATATTAAATAATATTTTAAAAATATGTTATAACATATTAATTATTTTATTTTATTTAAGAATTATTTTATTATATTATATATATTTAATTAATATTATATTATAATTATAAATTTATAATTTTAAATAATTATATAATTTTACACTTTCTCACCCGTGTATTTAGAATTTAAACACTTATATTCTTCTTCTTTACTATTAGGGCTAGGCACTATACCATAAATGCCACAATTACTATT
>BPVZ01000004.1:1579254-1594460 GCA_020521535.1 Rubroshorea leprosula | reverse complement strand
GTAAGATTTTAGAAGAAGACACTCAGTTTGAAAACATATTTTTCTCCTATTCTTTTCCACATCAAGCATCCGAGCATATCCTGGAATGGATTCTCCTAATTGACTTGCTTCATTATCCAACCTAATTTTGGCACTATCCTTTGCTAATCTAATTTATCAAGTTACCACTCCAATCCACAGTAACACAAGAGAAGAAAATTGCAAAAGCAAATGCTTTCTTATCAATATTTTAGCCAAATTGAAAACCTCATTATATTGAAGAAGACGGACTCCACAAACAGACAAAGAACAAGACAAAATATAGCAATCAAAGTAGAAGAATGTCTGCATCACCACCATTACTATAATGAAAAGCACCATCAAAACGGAAGTGACTTACGAGAAAACTGAACCCGGTGACGCCCCCCAAGGAGATGGCGATGGCGGTGCTAGAAAGGGCAAGCTCGCCAAGGTGACCCACCATCATGGTGGCTATCATTTGCAGCATGTACTGCGACAGGGTCACGGCCACCATGGGTCCGGCGAGGTAACCCAGCCTCTTCACTTCTTGAATGAACACGCTTCTTACTGACGACGAATAACCTTCACTCTGTTTCGGTAACAGACTCTGCTCCATGTTCTTCTCTGGATCTCCCATGGCGGTTGCAGCCGACTCTCTCACTTCCTCTGGTTCTTTCGCAGCAGAGAAATAGAGAGAGATTAGCGTTTCCTGGCGTTAGTTGTAAATTGGTCCGTAGTTATTATATACAATACATTCCAGGAATAATTGAAGACGGAATTCTCCACATTAATGATTATTTACCTTGTTGTATCAAGTGGTAAGCGCCTTATTTCAGTTTAAGTAAGGTCTCGAATTCGAGTACTTGTGTATGCAGCAGCCTCGTTAAGAGACTCACCCATCATTTCTAGGTGCACGACGCGGGTCGAGTCCGAATTAATCGGGGCGAAGTCTCGAATACCAGGCGGAAACCAAATAAAAAAAATGATTATTGACCAAAAAAAAAAAAGAAAAGAAAAACATTTGGCACCACAAATGGAATCCTGCAATCCATGTCTTGTATGTCACGCTCATGCGTATGTCCAAAAGCTCATGGAAATTTACGTAAAAACATGTTTTTTTGGCCGTGGGAAAAACTTACAAGTTGCAATCCAAATTCTGACGCCCTGAATCCACAGGAACTTTTGAGCTCTAATAGTTGGCCTTAATCCACAAAGCACAAAGTGCACATTAGGGTCTTAATTTTGCAGTTGAACACCATTGAAATTGTAAAACCGTGAGCTCTAATACTTATATTAAAAAATTATTTTATAATTTAAATTATATTAAATTATAAAACTTAAATTATTAATATAATATAATGACTTTAACTATTAAGAGTTTGAAACTCTAATTGGTGTCAAGTTCAAATCTTGCGTAAATTAAAAAGAATTTAAAAATAAAAAAAAAATCACTTCTCTTGTAAAATCTATAATTAAATATATCAAATATATATATATATATATAAATTATTAAATGAAAAGCCCACTGTCGTGGTGTTCCAATCGCAAATTATACACCAATCACTTGTAGACTTATATATGGATAGATGAGCTCTTCCCCGTCGCTTAGGAATCAAAATTGGTTTTTTCCACTGTTTTTTTTTTTTTTTTTATCGTACACCGCAACCACATGCATGTCTGTAGATATTGGTGGGAACCACAAATCCAATAATTTTTCTACAACGTTCACAAATGTTTTGTCACGTTCTTCGTTAGCATCTAGACCCAAATCAAAATTAATTTTTAGTCATTACAGTCATTATGAGAAATTTCCTGTGGTCCACTCCAGAGGTCTTGTTTCATCCTCTGTCCTCATTTACCAAACAGAACCAGAAGGAATGGAAGGAGGTGGAAAACCAGGCCTGGAATCTGCTCTAATTCCTGAAAAACATCAAAGGGATCATGAGTTATATGGAGAAATTTGCCAACAAGGTTGCTGTTGTAGAGCAGATGTAATTGAGGAAGTAAAGAAGCAACTATGGCTGGCAGGACCACTTATAGCAGTCAGCATGTTGCAGTATTGCTTACAAGTGATATCGATAATGTTTGTTGGGCATACCGGGGAACTGCCTCTTGCCAGTGCTTCCATGGCCTCATCCTTTGCATCAGTAACTGGTTTTAGTATTCTGGTAAGCAGGGAATTTCTCTTGGAAATTAGTGCATTTAGTGCACCTAGGCCATTACAACAATATGGTATAAGGTCTATAAGATTAGTGTATGAGTTTTCTGTCATAACAGGCATGATCTCCTTAATAGTCTCTTGGAAAGTCACAATTCACTTCATTTTCTGACATTTCTGATTCTTTTCTGTAATAAAACGTCTGATCTTGTAGCTGGGGATGGGAAGTGCGTTGGAAACACTATGCGGAAAAGCCTATGGAGCCAAACAGTACAACATGCTAGGCATCTATACACAGCGTGCGATGCTAACTCTTCTAGCCTTAAGCATTCCCCTTGCAATCATCTGGTTTTTCACCAGCACAATTCTCATTTCTTTCGGCCAAGATCATGAAATATCAATACTAGCAGGAGTGTACAATTGCTGGATGATTCCAAGCCTTTTTGCCTATGGCCTACTTCAGTGTCTTAACAGATTTTTGCAGACTCAAAATAATGTTTTCCCTATGATGTTTTGTTCTGGAATCACAGCACTTCTACACATTCTCTTTTGTTGGGCATTTGTATTTGAATTTGGACTTGGCATCAAAGGAGCTGCCTTGGCCATTTCCATTTCAAATTGGTTTAATGTCTTGTTCCTAGCAATTTACATTAAGTTCTCTCCATCTTGCAAGAATACATGGAGAGGGTTTACAAGGGAAGCTTTCCATGATTTGGTTAGCTTCATAAAACTTGCCATTCCTTCTGCAATTATGATATGGTATGGTGCATCTTGAAAAAAACCCTTGATGCTAGTTAGCCATGAATCACATTGATGATTCTTAAATCTTAATGCTTTGATTGTTTTTCGGAATTCAGCTTTGAATATTGGTCATTTGAAATGGTGGTCCTCCTCTCTGGCCTTCTTCCAAATCCAAAATTGGAAACATCTATTCTATCAATAAGGTAATTTCCTGTCAATGAGGTCTTGGTCCATTAGCTAACTGAATGAATACCTTTTACTTATTATTGTCATATTTTAACAGCCTTAACACATGCTGGATGGTCTACATGATCTCTGTTGGTCTTGGTGGTGCTATAAGGTGAGGATGATCAGCCACAAAAAACGCCTTTATTTCTCACATCACATTCAACTTCCCATTCCTTCCAATCCCTTTTTTTTTTTTCTTTTACCAGTACAAGAGTGTCAAATGAACTGGGAGCTGGGCATTCAAAGGGTGCCCTGTTGGCTCTTAGAGTCATGATAGCCATTGCCATTTCAGAGGGTGCTGTAGTTGGAATTACTACAATCTTGGTACGCCAGGTCTGGGGAATGCTCTATAGCAATGAGCAAGAAGTGATAAGATACGTAGCAAAAATTATGCCCCTTCTCGCACTCTCAGATTTCTTGGATGGCTTCCAGTGTGTGCTATCAGGTACCAGAAACCAAGTAGCGTCTAATCCCCTCATTCCGGTTTTCCTTGCTTACTATGAGTATTCCAGGGGCTGCAAGAGGATGTGGATGGCAAAATGTATGTGCTTGGATCAACCTTGCGGCTTATTATGTAGTGGGGATTCCTTCTGCTGTGCTATTTGCTTTTGTGTTCCATATTGGAGGCATGGTGAGTATCCTCTTTTACCATTTTATGTCTGGGCATATACGGTTATTTATTGAATTATTGCAAGCAGGGGCTTTGGATGGGAATCATTTGTGGACTGTCTGTGCAAGTTATAGCACTTGTTACCTTAAATTCCTGCACTAACTGGGATAAAGAGGTACATCTCTCTCTGTCTCTCTCTCTCTGCACTTCAAAGGCAAAATTCTATGACTAAAACCATATGAGCATGTTTGGAGGGGACGGATAAAACATGAGATAGGACACAAATTTTGTGTCTCTCTCTCTCACTCTTTCTGCACTATTAAGGCAAAATTCTATGACTAAAACCATATGAGCGCATTTGGAGAGGACGGATAAAACATAGGATAGGACACAAATTTTGTCCTATTCCATTGTATCCCACATTTGGGATGCTTAGAGGATGGGATACACTGTATCCTATGTCTTATCTATCAAATCCCATTGTCCTTTTATAAAAAATATTCATCATCCCATAGAATTAAATAAGGTAAGAATATCTTTTTTTTTTCCTACCTCTCATCATTTAAAAAAAAAAATTTTTTTTGATTAAAAATACAAAATTTTGATTTGATTGAAAATAAATATGAACTTTGTTGTTTGATTACCGAGAAAACAAAAGAGAAAGTGATGATTCATTTCATTGTAACTCTCTTCTTCAAAAAGATAAACGGATCAAGTTGACTCAAAAATAAGTAAAGGGGGCTTTTTGGGTTTTTACTCTCTTTTTTTTTTTGTTCTTTTTTTTAAAAATTATTGGGCTTGGGTTTCCAAAAACAAAAAACAAAAATATTTCATTGATAAATCAAATGTGAGACGGCATAGAAATGATTTTGTTTGATTAATTAATGAAAATTAATTTGCTTGATAAATTAAATTATTGTTTGAATTATTTTAAATTAATTTGATTAGCTTTTACTATTTATAAAAAATAAAATAGTAATTTAAAAGCTTTAACAAAATATTATTTGTTTGTATTACAAGGGCATTTTTGTCCAAAAAATATACATTTATATCTAATTCTACAGCACTCCAAACATAGTATTAGAGATCATATAATTTAATACTGCCCAATTCAATCCAATCCTATCATCTTTATCTAATCTAATCTTGTCGTCTCTAGATAGTCCAATCCTATCTTATCCTGCATTCCAAACTTATCATATGTGTCCTGTTTCTTTTACTTCTATTGCTCATTAACAGGCTGAAAAAGCTATGCAGAGGGATCAAGATGAGTGACGTACATTGCATCTGAAGAAAGCAAAACTTCATAAAATCATGAACAAATGAAGAACTCAAGCAGACAACCAGGAAAAAAGAGTACAATCAAATGTCTAGGGTCCAAAGAACCACAGTTGTTATCGAAAAAATGGGTTATTGAACCACTTTGTCTTGATTTTCATTTTTAATGTATTAACAGCATGCCCAGCATGCCACTCAACTTCACCAAAAAGTTGCATCGTAGAATCATCTTTAATAAAATGCTCAACTATTGTGAAGAAATCTTGAAGGCTGTATGACTGTAAGCAACTTGGGCTATCTAACTTTGCTAATTAGACAGGATATCAGTACATACTTTATCAGGAGAGGCAGGAGGCTCTTCTTCATTGAGAGCAGTTTCAGTGGTCTGATCAGGCACGAGAGGGGACTGTTCTCCAGACTCGTTGTTTCCAGGATGAAAATTGATTGGGAACTTTGTTACTCTAGGCTTGTCAGCCAGTATATTTCTTTGAATCCTATCAATCGGGACTCTCGGAGGAGGCTCCTCTCTCAGCTGCTCGTCGTCATAGTCATTGTTCACATAGTACCCCACTCGGACAAATTCTTGTCCCATATATGAGCATGTTAATAGCAGAACCGTAACACCAATGATATCCTCTTCCTGTATTTTTGATGAATCCGGAGGGTCAGCCTACCAGGAACGCAACAAAAGGCAATTCGAAACAAGTTCCATAATCAGATCTATGAAATAAGTTATGTCATCCTCAAAACTAATTTAAGGACTTGGAATAAGGGTAAAGAATCACCTCAAGAACAAAACGGTAACTGCCAATATTAACAGGGCCAACAAGCACGCTTTCGAGCACCTGGTCGTGAGTCTCATCCTCAGCAGATCCCACATAAACCAGCTTCCATTCTAAATCTGCTCAACAAGAAGAGTTAGGAAAAGAAGCTAAAGGGAATTTTGGAAACATAATTCATAACACAAACAATTGAATCTGAAAATGTAAACAAACCAGAATGGTATGAACATCTAAATTTCAATAAACTGGAAACAGATCCTACATAAATTAAAATGAAATTAATCAAAAGAATTATGTACAGAAATGAAGAAACCCTAAAATGGAACTTTTAGATGCAAATCGGATTTCAGTTTAGAAGAAAGCAGGCGTTGGTCTCAATCAATCCAGAGAAATAGTGGAATGGAATAGATTTGCTACCGTCTTTGAGGGGAGTCAAGCACTCGTAAGAGATTTCGAACTGGAAAGGGTTGAGAAACGAGGAGGGGTTTCCCAACACGGTGACGTTGGTTATGTTGACGGCGCTCATGGTCTACAACTGGAATTCCGAACGCGGCGACGGAGAGAACGATGCAGTACTTTTCACCGGATTAGATATTCCGGCGAGGACTACAGGAGTTTGGATACAGGACCGGCGAGAATGGAGAAGAGGAAGTAAATCTAAAGGAAGAAGAAAGGGGGCGTAGGATTCAGCGAATTTGAATGGTCTCAAACAGCACGTATTACATGATGCGGGTTGGAGTGATCCGACCCGAGTGATTTGCCGCTTTAGAAAGGGGAGTGGAGGGAAAGAAGATTGAAATTTGGCGGGAGTGAATTTTCGAGATTTTGCTTTTGTAGAAGTATGTAACGGGCCAAGGCCCAAGGTTACTCGCAGCAGGCACGGGCCCATAATTCTGTGAATCAAACTGTCAAGGATATATTTGGCACCCGTTGGAGTGACCATTTCTGCTACAAATTTTTTCTTTTTATATATGAAAATGTGATTCATTAGTAGTAAGGGTTATATGTAACTCAACAAGGCACTACAACAGTAAATTAATAATATTGTAGCAAGCAATTTCCATAAGAAAATGAGGAGATTTCAAGTATATATGCAATCGATAATGATTGAGTTACAATATTTTTTTTTATGATGTTTTGTTTAACTTTAATGTGACATGATATCAAATAAGTAGATATATTTTAATTCACGAGTCTCATTGAATATAAAGAATCAAACATTCAATTACTCATCTAATACTAATTAAGGGTGGACCTACTTGGAGGGATTAGGCATAGGCCTTACCCCTCTCCCAAAAGGTGTTTATAATTTCAAAATTGTGTAATAGGCCTTACGTATTAAAATAAAAATAATAGACAATGTTTTTTTAATTTTAGACTTTATTACTTAAAAAATATAATATGTCCTATTCAATAATTGATCTTGATTTCATTTTATCTAATGTCACATCAAGTTGTACAAAACAAATGATACACATTGTAGTCAAATCTTTAGCATATCAAGATGCAAAAAAGCCAAATCTTTTTTTTTTTTTTTTGAACTAGTACAATCGAAGAGATTAGAAATAGAAATTGTAAGGCTTGAATTTTACTTTTAAGTGTCAATACTCTTCTCAAAAGAATTGTAATTATTGGGTTACAATAATAATTGATGCGGAAGAGCCAAATCTAATTTCACTTATAATGTGGAAACAAATATTAAACCACGGGTATAAAGGTGCCGGGACACATCCGGTACAAAAAGCAGGGCCCCTTGTATTCCCTTACATCGTAGTTTTGTACAAAAAAAATTGTTGCCGGTTCCCAAAAGTTCTAAACTGGTCAAAGAACCGTCTATAAATCACTTGAAACTTATACAAACGTAGCTTAGCTGTTTTGATATCAACTAACTTCAAAATCTTGGTTTTGGAATCAAGGCAAGGGTTCAAACTTCTGCAATAACCATTAACTAAGCATTATCAATAACTTCTACGATACCTTTCTTTGCATTATAAAGAGAATCATTTCAAACTTTCATGATACCTTGTCAGTTTATTGGCTGCCCCATCTGCTATAACATTATCAACCATCTCATACTTTTTATGATTTGCTTTGAGAGCCTCTCCTTGCTGCTTTGCAAGTTTCTCTTCTTGGATCAGTTGTTGCTGCATATAAGAAAATTCCCATTCCCAACATGTTCAGTGCGAGAGAATATGGATACTTACCTTAAAAGGAAATGGAACAGCTACAGAAAAAGTAAACAAACTTGCCTCAAGCGCAAAGGCAGATTCAGCAGTATGTTTTTGCACAAGTTGCTTAAGTTTCTTTGCAACCTCAAAATCAGGATCATTAGTGCTCAACCAACGACAATGTATATTTAGACCAGGCCTTTTTGAGCGATCATCAAACATCTCCTTGTCAGCAGCTCTAGCCCTCACTGGCCTCGGTATCCCAGAAATAATAAAAGGGAATTGAGTCATTACAGATATTACTGCTTTAGCTTCCTTTGGTTCCTTCATCTCCACCAAAGCACATTGTGGGAGGTTGTTTGGTCCCATATAGTTTCGAATGAACTGAACACCTTTGACAGTTCCAAACTGTTCAAGGACCTTTCTCAGAACGGCTTCAGTTACATGCGGTGAGAGGCTGTCCACATAAACTGTCCGTCTCACCTTCTCTTGAAATACAGCATACTCCATGGAATGAATGCAAGGTAGAAATGCTGACCTAGTTTAAGGAAAAGAAAACTGAATAGAATTTCATATAGACAAGTGAACTAGTTCAATTTGGTTTGATCATTTTCATCATGCAAACGGTAGTGAACTAGGTTAGAAAATAGAAGTAGTAATGTTTTTCAGGCAAACCTTACTCATGTCTCAGTTTAAATCTCCTCCTAATGTCCATTGTTCAATAATAGCAAAAGGAATTGCAACTGCAAATGATGAAATTAAAAACAATATTTGCAAGATAACATATTCAACCATTGACTACCATATAATTTGTAAGTAATTCTAAGTAAGAAATAAGAATGTTCTTATAATAAATTGCATAACTTTGTTTTCATTTTCAAAGCAGCTTCAAGCAACTTTACGCAGCCCATTTAAGCTTCCCCTTCAATTTGCAGGAAAGAAAATATTGCCAGGAGGACCATACAAACTGCAAAGAGAATACCCCTTTTCTTTTGCTTTTATAACCAACATCCATGGTGCTAGAAGAGCAAGAGAAACGTTCACTTCCTCCCTATCTTCAAGTTCAAATCTCGGTTAGTGTCATTTGCCAGAAACACAATTGGTGGGGTAGAAGACCTTCAGTTCAAAAAATCTAATGAAAAGGGGTATTATTCAACCTGATAAACAGCCTAAGCAAACCAAGAGCAGCACTCAAAAGATAATTAGCAACATGTTGACATGTGACAGAATGAATGGCAACCGAAAGAATAGAGGCTTCAGGCACAAGCAAAAGGTCTGCTGCAGTAACTTTACAAATTCACCAAATTGCAAGATTGAATCTTTGGGTGGTGGGTATATGGATACGTCTGAGGAAGATTAAAGAATTTGAGATAAGTAGAACATAAAAATCTAATGACAGATTCATTTGATATCTGAAACAGAATGCCATTGGCAACCCAACTGTTCGAATATTTAAACCAAAGTATACCCTGAATTCCGCCTCCCATTCACAGTTTATCAAACGTCAAACTTCTTCAACCACAAAGAAATACATTTCAAAAGGAATTACGAAAATGGAGTCACTTTCAGAAGGAGTTCTTACATTATTACTTTTCCAGCCGAACTCTGGCACAATAATCAGAGAATTGATGAGTATAAATTCTCCAGGACTGGAGGGAAGAGAGCATCCGTGGTATTGTTGGATTTTCTCAGCAACCAAACAGTAAATTCACTTCTGAATTTGAAATTGAGGGAAAAATAGCATAAAGCTAGAAAACCAACAGAAAATTTCACTCAGATTATGACGCGCGTAAGAGAAAACGATATCGAAGTATCTCAACTTTCCGATCCAAAATAGAAGGAAGCCATTAAAGCCGAGAAATCTTTGAAAAAAATAATAATAATAATAACAAGGCAAAACTTACACTCTGCTTGGATTGAGAAAATTGAAAAGAAAAAAAAAGAAGAGTGAGAAATAGAGAACACCTTTCTTTTTTTAGATAAATAATATTAATGCGGGGAAGAAGACGGTAGGAGATGCAGCCTCCTCCCATTCTCTGTTTTTAGTCTCTTTCAATTAGCGGGATTAAAATGTAGTATATTATTTAACTTATTTTTATTTTAAATTTTTTTAAATATATATAAATATTTTATTTAAATTATTTATTTAATTATTAAATTTTAAAAATTTTATTTTTTATTTTTTTAATTAAATTACTTAATTAAATAAAAATATTACCATTTTCTCTTATTTACTTTTTTTTTATCTAAATAAAATTAATATCAACTTTTCTCTACCCTTCATTTCTCCTCCTTTTCTTTACTTCTCCCCCATTCTCTTCCCCTCTACTCTCTTTTTTTTTCCTTTACTAATTTTTATCCAAACATAAATTTAGTGTTAAGCACTCAAACTTGCCCCATTAACGTATAAGCCACTAAACTAAAAAACATGCATCTAAGCCTTTAAACCCTGCAATCAATGCAAATCAGCCCTCAAATCACATCTGTCGTTAAAAGTCATCCGTTAAAGCATTTTTAAAAAATAACTAATTGCAGTTTAATCCATAAATTAGTTAAATTTCAAATAAAAATATACCTTAAACTTCAAAAGAACTAAAAAGTACTCATTTTCTACAATTTAACTTTCTTTTATTTTTATTTAATTTTGTATTTTATTTAATCCTAAAAGCATTTTATTTAATCTTTCATTTTCAGGGCGCAAAGGAGGGCTTACTAAAAACCACATACATCTTACTAATTGAACTTCATTTTTTTTGTTTTACGTGAAATACAAGTTGAATTATTCATTAAAAAAAAGGACAAGATCTACCCTTGGGGTAATCTCAATGCACAAGGTCTTTTTTTTTTTTTGTTTCTCCTCTGGTATCTGGAACTTCACCTCGACTAATTTGGATCGACCTACGTCACGCACCTGGAAATGGTTGGTAAGTCTTCCAACGAAAATTGCTGCGTACACAAGATCTTGAACTCAAAATCTTACTTAAACTGAAACAAATCACTTACCACTTGATCCAACCCCTCCTTAGTGCACAAGGTCTATTTGAGGTGTGACTTTCCGATACAAAGCGGGACAAAGCTTTTGGTTGGGTTTTCTTACTTCTTTACAAACTACTTCAGGTACCAATGACCTACGGAACAAACTCAATTTCTTTATACAAAATTTTAAATTTAAATTTTATGAATAAAAAAATAAATATTGAAATAACTTTTTTTTTATAAGATTTAATATAACTCAATTTTGAATTAATCGAAATTCAATATAATTGCTAAATATTGAAAAATTAATACTACAAAAACAAACAACTCCGGGTAACCAACAAGTTATTTTAAAAAAATAAAATTTCTTACGAACATTCTATTAAATTAAAGCTCTATTTTTTAACGAGGAATAACTGAGTTGCAACTAGCTGGACCACTGCAAAGCAAAGTTCAGAAACGGAGAGAGAAATGAAAATAGAGCTTGAATTAATAAAGCATAAAGCAAAACACCTGCTAATCCAGCAAAAAAATGCATGGTCAGCAGTGAAAAATTAAGGAAAAATATACACGTCCGCCTTCCCTTTTGCTTATTTAGAACAAGGAAAAAGAGCAGACTTGGTAGAACAGGCCCCAGTTCTATTCCTCTTTTAACACTCGAGTAACATTCAAAACAGAAACTGAAAATTCGGGTACATTGTTCTCAAAAAATGAACATTTCTGTTGCTGGCATGGCCAACACCTACTAAATTATTGATTTTCGCAACTATCAAGAACGGAACGAGTAGATGACTGATATCGATCTTTTTAAGCAGCAGCTGATTCCTTGGCAATCTTATCAGCCTTGGCAATGACCTCATCAATGCCTCCAACCATGTAAAACGACTGTTCGGGAAGGTCATCATATTTTCCATCCAACACACCCTGCAAAATCACCACCGTGTCAATGTTATTGTATAATGTGCAATGAAAACCACTAAACCAGGCCACAAATTCCAAACGCTGGTATACATGTTCATATTATCATGAATCATGGATACTTAAGACATTAATGGGTTAATGAGATAGATTTTGCTTGACAAAGAAACATCATCGTAAATCATACAGGACTTTGATAAAATCTCGTTAGAAGATACTGCATGTTTCAAGAGGGAAAGCATACTCATGCCACCAAATCAGTTTTGCTTTTCAATGGTCATTCTTTGATGTATTCACAAACTTCCAAGAGCCCAATTTTAAAGTTTCAAAAAAATCATTCCATGTTACCAGTATTCACTACTGAACTGAAAAAAAAAGACATATGGAAGGAAGCCAGATAGAGAAGAAGAAGATGAAGAAAAAAAGAGTACCTGGAAGCTATCAATGCTCTCCTTCAACTCAACATACTTGCCAGGGGCACCCGTGAACACTTCTGCAACATGGAATGGCTGGCTCAAGAACCTTTGAATCTTACGAGCACGAGCAACAGTCAACTTGTCATCTTCACTGAGCTCATCCATTCCCAAAATGGCAATGATATCTTGCAAGTTCTTGTAGTTTTGAAGAACCTTCTGCACACCACGAGCAGTATTGTAGTGCTCCTCACCCAAAATATGAGGGGAGAGCATACGAGATGTTGAATCAAGAGGATCCACAGCAGGATAAATACCAAGCTCTGAGATCTGATAGAAAGAAAACAGTATTACAGGGGAAAAAGGAAGGATATTATAATACCATAATAGAAATGTGTTTGTTTAGCAGCTTCATATAGAAATGTAACATACCTGTCGTGACAACACAGTTGTGGCATCCAAGTGAGCAAAGGTGGTTGCAGGAGCCGGATCTGTCAAGTCATCAGCAGGCACATAGATAGCTTGGACAGATGTAATTGAACCTTTCTTGGTGGTTGTAATACGCTCTTGAAGACCTCCTAGATCTGTAGCCAAGGTTGGTTGGTAACCAACAGCAGATGGGATACGACCAAGCAAAGCAGACACTTCTGAGTTAGCCTGCAGAAAGACACGAAGAAGGCAATTTAAAACACCAGTGACGAGCATACCATATGCAAATAACTTTCAAAACATTCATGATTAATAATCTTACCTGGGTAAAACGGAAAATATTGTCAATGAAGAGAAGCACATCTTGCCCCTCAGCATCACGGAAATGTTCAGCAACAGTAAGCCCAGTAAGACCAACACGAGCACGAGCACCAGGTGGCTCATTCATTTGACCATATACAAGAGCGCATTTGCTGTCAGCCTGTTATAGTGGAGAAACAACAACAAGCCATAAAATGAGCAACTGAAGTGCACATAAAAAACAGATAAAAACACAGGATACAAGATAAAGGATTACTTGCTTATCACCCAGCTTAATGACACCACTTTCAATCATTTCCCTATACAAGTCATTACCCTCTCTAGTGCGTTCTCCAACACCAGCAAACACTGAGAAACCACCTGATCACAGAAGCAAATAACATTAAATAAAACAAGAATAAACAGAATAATGACCAGACGAAGGTTTAATAATGTAGAACAAACCATGAGCTTTAGCAACATTATTGATCAGTTCCATAATAAGCACAGTTTTCCCCACACCAGCACCACCAAAAAGCCCAATCTTTCCTCCTCTTTGGTATGGTGCAAGGAGATCAACAACCTATAAAATACACAAATAAAAAAACACAACTAAATACATTTAATCCCAAATAGGCAAGATGCAGGAAGAAGCAAGGCATCAATAGCATTTAAAATATTAAATCTGAAGTCCAGTCAAACATGGATACCTTGATACCAGTCACGAGGATCTGCTGTTCAGTTGCTTGCTCAACAAAGGCAGGAGCCTCCCTGTGAATGGGCAAGAAGTGATCTGTTTCTGTAGGAACATTCAATACAATATATTAGAAATTTAGAAAAGTCACACATCATAGTAGTAACAAATTCAATGATCAAATATTTATAAGTTTCCAGCTTTCTTACTGATTTCGCCTTTCTCATCAATAGGTTCTCCAATGACATTCATGATACGACCCAGGGTAGCCCTACCAACAGGAACCTAATGAAAACATGAACCGATACTGAGGAAATGAGACGCCAGCAAGATTAACTAGGAAAAACAAACAAAATAATAACCATAAAACAAAAAACAGAGAGTCAATAATAATTAGATAATACAATGGTTGACATCCAGTGAAACCAATGGCTAACTCTTAGGTCGATAACAATCAACAAAGTCACTCTCTTTAAGGTTTTATCACCTAAATTTAAATCATCGTTCCACAGTGCAATAACACATGTAAGATAAACAAACACCGAAATAATTCTAAGCCCATTTTCATCCCTTTGGCTGTGGTTAGACTAATAAAAAAGCAACATACATTAGGAAGGAACTAAAAGCAATACATTTTAGCTCATTTAACGACAAATTTCACACATAAAGATATCACATTTCACACAGATCTATTAAACCAACCAGCATTTCCTAATCCCTAACACCAAGAACCAAATCAGAAATCCAAAAAAAAAAAAAATGCTAACTTTCTCAATCAAGTCTCGTCATTTCTCAACGAATCCGATCATAACAAGCACAAATCAGAATCTTACAGTGATAGGAGATCCAGTGTTGAGCACACGCTGCCCTCTGACAAGCCCCTCAGTCCCATCCATAGCAATTGTCCTGACAGTGTTCTCACCCAAGTGCTGAGCCACCTCCAGCACCAATCGGATCGAGTTGTCAAGCACCTCCAGCGCCGTCAAAATCGGAGGCAGTCCCTCCTCAAACCGCACGTCAACGACGGCACCAATCACCTGACACACTTGACCGATCGCACCCTTTCCAGTGAACTCATCGGTGATCTTCCCACCTCCCTTCTGGGAAACAGGAGGCTGGGACTGCGCAGGAGCAGAAGCAGCGGCAGCTGAGGTGGCATACTCAGCTGCGCGAGTGAGGAGGTAGCCGTAGGGAGAAGCGCGGCGCGTGGGGGAAGGTGAGGGAAGACGGGGGTTAGTGTTGACAGATTTGGAGAAAGATCTTCGAGAGGCAGAGCGGACGAGGGAGGAGAGGATTCTTCTAGAAGCCATTGGGATGGGCTTCGATGGAGGAGAAGGAGGCTAGCTAGGGTTCGACGAGAAGAAGCCGATGGCAGTGGGAGATCAGTATTTGTAGTAGATGGCGAGTTTATCACCGTCACCGTGATTTCAAAACGGAATATTCTGTTATTTCCATTTTTCACTTTTATTTAAAGCTCAAAACGGTGTCATTTCCATGTTATCCGGAGATAT
>BPVZ01000004.1:1551308-1565046 GCA_020521535.1 Rubroshorea leprosula | reverse complement strand
AGGGCCACGGTGGACGGAAGACGGCAGGCTTCCCATGCGTTTATTGCGGCAGCTGGGTCTTTCGCATATTTGCGAGATAATGCGTCGATCAAGGCGTCGATGGGGAGCAGCACAACAGTGGATTTGTCTATAGAGTGTGCGGGGATGTTGGATAGGTTGATGCTGGCGCAGGCTCAGGAGTGTGTTTTTGAGAATACTATCGCCAAAGGAAGTACTCCCGGAGTTTGTGCCAAGATTTCTAGGCAGGTGGGTTCTTTCTGTCTGTTGTTTGCTTTTGTTTTCTGATAGCTGTTAATGAATTGAATTTTATTCATGAGCAATGGATTGCGGATCTTCAGGGATTTGCAGAGTGGCAAATTATGCCATTTGCAGTCAATTGTAAAATCATTCAGTTAATGAACATCGATTTATAGCTAGATGGTTTTCTAATTCTAAAGGGTTTATAGAATCATGGGTTGGAAATGTTGGAGGAATTAATGGCAGCATTGCTATTTTGATCATGGGATTAAAAATTTGTTTCATTCCCAAAGTTTGTGTGATTGTATTTGTATTGTTCCTCTTTCACATTTTCTAGGTGTTGATTTCAGGTCTGTTCTGATTAATTCTGAGATGAGTTTAATTGTAGGTTGGACTCTACTATGAGGAAGCTTTTGCTGCATTGCTTGTTGCACCTTTAAAGGATCATTTTGAAAAAGCCTGGATCTCACATGTGCAGCTTAAGGCAGCTCTGTTCTATGCAGAAGCTTGCTATAGATCTGGTATGGAGCTTCATGAGAAAGAAGAGATTGCAGAAGAAATTGCACGATTGAGGAGTGGGGTTAATGCTTTAGCTGAGGTAAAGAAGTCATCATCAAAAGGGGCTGCTGCCCAGCTACTGGATGCAATTAATACGTTAGAAGTCAATCTTAATCGCAACCTTGAGAGGGCTGTGAAGGAAAATGAAAGGGTTTACCTCATGAGGGTTCCTTCCCCTAGTTCCTTATCACCTCTCCCAGCATTTTCTATGGTTAAGCCAATGCAGATGAATGAGGTTTTGGATGCTAGCAAGGAGAGGATGTTTGCAAGTCTTGTTCCTGACAACAGTGCAAAGGCTCTTTCCAGGTACACTGAAATGGTTGATGATATCATCAGGACACAGGCAGAGAAACTGCAGCGAGGAAGTGAGCTAACCAGAGTGAGGCTCAAGGAAATGGACCTGCCAGATTCTATCCTTGCTCTGGAGGGGCATTGCACTCTCCCCTCAGATCTTAAAGAAGAAGTAGAAGCTGTGCAAATTAGTGGAGGCCCAGCTGGTTTGGAAGCTGAGTTGCAGCAACTTAAGGATCTGAGAAGGGTGAACAATGAATTGCTTGTCCAGACTGAGGAACTTTTGCAAAAAGAAGCAACAGAAGATTCTCAGTTTCGAAGCCAGTTTGGAACAAGATGGACAAGACCTCAGTCCAGCACTCTGACAAAGAACTTGCAGGATAGGTTAAATCGTTTTGCAGCTAACTTAAAGCAAGCTGCGGAAAGTGATGCCCGCATTGAGCGTTCAGTGAGAGATCATTCTGCACTGATGTCAATCCTTGACCGTCATCCGGTATGTATGTCAAACTAATTCTTATTTTTGTCTGTTAAGTGAAGTAGTTGTTTTACCTGGTTTTACAGCATCACTTCAATTTTTTGTCCAAGATGAATAAGTGTTGGAGCTTTTAGCTAGTTTTTGTTTTAAGAAAATGTTTTATCTTCACTTAGCTATTTTCACTTAGTTAATTTTTTCTGCTTGTGGAATGAATTGACATCTTCTATGCATTCTGCCTTTATCAGATTGAATCAGCACTTCCCACTCTGTCTAGGCCAATAATGTCATTGGATGCTAATGAAGATGCTATGGTGGGCGCCCTCAAACAGAGTCTGGTACTTCTCTTTTCCCATGCAAAATTTAAATTTATATGAGGTTCACCGTGTGATTCACTTCTCTCCCAATTCCAAATGCTCTGTTCTCACTTCTCACACACAAAGTTGAAATAAAGCAAAACTAAAAATGAAAACTCAGAACCTTAATTTTATCAGAGGCTCGTTTTATAACCATAGAACTCTATTGATGCCATTCTTTCGATCTATTTACATTTGGTTTCCAGTTTTATCATCTCAACTAAACCTTAGTTTAACGTCTTGTCATTGCCTTGTTATATATGCAGAGGCAACTGGAGAATCTGGGTGCTCAGAGGGCAGGCCTTGAAGATATGCTTAAAGAGATGAAAAGAAAGGTATAATTAACATTTTAATGAAATATTAATTTTGGATTTGACTAGTACAAAAGAAGGGTGTGAGAAGGGAAAAGAAGACTTTCAGATTACTGTATAAACTCCATATCCCATGTGAAAAAAAAAAATAAATAAATAATGGGGAAAGAATAAATTAAGGTCAAGTGATGTTTTGATTTTTGTTAATTCTCATTAAATGACGCAACAAAGTTGTTGTGGGGGGAGGGGTGGGGGTTGTTTGAGAAAATGGCATCTTGCTCTTGGCATGTTGAAAATGTTGGTTCATTTATTCATTCAGTATGTTGTGTTAATATTATTTCCGAAAATTAAGTCTTTTTTCAGTTAAACCGTAGTTTGCAAGATCTCTTCTGCTTTGTTTCTGCTATTGCAATATGCATAGCCATTATGCATACAGTTATGCTTCTTTTTTTTTTACCATAAGGTATGCTTTTTATAATCTAAGTGTAGAGTCCCGTTTACACTCTTGTTTACGCTTGATGTAAATTTTATTTTTGTGATCATATTTGTGATAGAAAATATATCTTTGGTCATTGCTTCTTGCTGACTATGCAATCTTCCATTTTGTTCTCCATTTCAGACCTTGTATTAGCATGTATATTAATTGTGTATCATGGATTTTAAATTTTATCCTTCTATTCTTCTAATCACTAGTATTATCACCAGTTCACTACTGCTGGATTGGTAGTATATACCTAAAGTTAACAAGCCATGCTGTATATGTGTGGCTTCAGGATGACATACTGCCAAAGCTGATGACATCCACTGGCTCCTGTGACGATCTTTTCAGGAAGGAAATAGCAAAATATGATCATATTTGTGAGGACATTGCCCAAAACATTGAGGCGCAGGAACAATTGTTGCTGCAAATTCAGGTCTAATAGTTTCTTCTTTTTTCTTTCATATTGTGTTCTTTAAAATTGTTTCAGAGTTCTATCCAGTTCCAAAATTCAACTCTGTATGGCATTACAGGGACTCATGCCTGTAGCAGGAAATGCAAGGAATTGCGTTTCTTGGATGTTACTTTTACCCTCTAATTTGATAATGTCTTACTTTTATATTGGGGGATGTACTTGGATGCACAAGTGTCAGTATTCTAAAATTATGCATTTTCACCTATCATATTGTTTCTATATATTCTAATTATAATAAACTACCCTGAAAATCAAAATAATATTATATTAGTGTTCCATTTTCAAGTGCATGGACAATTTAAGGAAATTATTATGCATGACACTCTAGTCCCCTTAAATTTAAAACTTTGAAGTTAGTGTTTTAAGTCCAATCATTAGTGTTGGTCATGCTAAATTTTTAGGGAGGTTACATGAGAATTAATTGCATCCTGAATGATCAACTGTCCCTTTACAGGCTCAAAATGAACAGTTCTCTGCAATCTTTAATCTAGAAGATTACAAAGGTAAATAAGCCTGTACTCTGGTATTATTTAATCAATTTTATTATATGAATGTACAACTATGCATCAGATGATGTATTCTTCCCTTGCTACCTGTTTGAAGTGTGGTAGAATTAGCATGCAGTTGGTCTAAAATTCAGTTTCTGAGAATCTGAGCTTAACAATATTTTCTTCTTTTCTTTTTCCCTCTTTACTTTCCAATCAAATTTGTTTCAGCCTCTCGGGATAAGTGTTTCAAGCAAATTCAAGCTGCCATAGCAAAGTACAGAGAAATCAAGGATAACATTAATGAAGGACTGAAGTTTTATGTTACACTTCAGGTAACTAGTTTCCTATGTTGTGCTTGAGGCAGCATTTTCGTTTGTATTGTATTCTTTTCCTCTGTTCACACAGCTGCTTTACCTATGAGGATGTGTATAAAAATAAAATTTCTTGTCCTCAAACAGGATGCAATCACAAATGTCAAGCAGCAATGTAGTGATTTTATAATGACTCGAAACATCCAGTGTAGAGAAATGATTGAAGATGTGCAGAGACAAATGGCAGGTCTTAATTTCCAGGATCGTAAGAACACAGGTCCTTACCCTCCAGTCGGACAGCCACAGCAAACTCCAAGAAACCCACCTCAGCCACAAACAGAACCTCAAAATGCTGCCCATCCTCATTCTCAAACTCCTTATTATCGGCCTCCTGAGCAGCCAATGCCTGGTTATGGTCACCCTCCTCCATATGGTGCACCGCAGCAGCCACCACCTTACCATTTGCCTCCTGCAACTGGCGCTCCTTACACTTCCCCACCAGTCCAACAACAGCCACCGGCAAGCCAGGAGTATGGACAACCTGCTTACCCAGGATGGCGTGGCCCATATTACAATGCTCCTGGACAGCAACCTGCATCCTTTCCTCGACCTCCTTATAGCACTCCATCACCGTATCCCCCTCACCAGAGTGGTTACTACAAGCAATAATTGTCTTCTTATTTCATTTTCGACTTAAAAATATAGATTGTGATGCCTTCTTTCTTCTTCTTCTTCTTCTTCTTCTTCGTCTTCTTCTTCTATTTGCATGGTCAATTTAAGTATTTTTGTATGTATAGCTTGGCTTTACATGTGTGCTGAGATTTGTGCAATAAATGCTGATCATGTCGAAAGACTTATGTTTCTTTACCAATTGATCAACATTCAAGAATTAGCAGAATTTTGCCCTTAGAAATGAGTATAAAAACTACAGCAACATCAAGATATGAAGAAACAAGATGCAGACTCCATCTGATGTACAAATTTTCTGTTTTTTACCAGGTATCATCACTTGAAAACAGGAAAGTAAACTCGCTTTTCCTTTCTTTTTTCCCTGATGTATTTACACTAAATACAGCATAAAGGGAATCTGAAAAATGAACAAAGGCCCTGTAGAAACACACAAAATTACACTTCAGGGAACTTATTCATGGTTTATGTTGTGCATATATGGATGTACGAACGGCTTGACGGGGGGAAAGAGCTTTTCCATTCACGAACATTTGTTCTAGGAAATCCACACGTACTGATTTGAATTGATAATGCTGGTTCAGTTTACAAAAAGAACTCAATTAGAAAGTAGATTATCATGACAGATCAATACAAGCAAACAAGGCAAGGACACATTTGAGTTGTTCAGAAAGATAATGCAAACATAGAAAAAACAAGCAAGAACATGAGAGAACTTACCTTCTCCTTCCAGGAAAAATCAACGTGGCGGTAATTCGGGTCCAAAAGTTTTAGCCAATCACCTTCTTTAATCTGTGAGCAGAAGGTTTAATTACTGTGATGGAGGATTTGAATACTTATATATAAGGTGGCAGTCTACTGTTTTCCAAATTTATTTTTGGGGTGTAATTAATTTACAGTTTATTGATCTTATTTACAGTCATCTGACATTAGCAGGTATGCACCTGCAGGGGGGGGGCAGGGAAGCAGATCTCTTACCGCATCATTTTGTAAGCCATATACTGATAGAACAAAACAATTTTGATTTGAATCACATACCAGAAAGTATCTGCAATCCAAAAAGAACATTAGGTTCAGACTTCATGATGGAACTTGGAGGATGAGGGAGTGGGGATGGGAAAGTATTGCTTTCACTTTATGATGAGTTAAATGCAAGGCTTAAAAGATTGATGTAATGCGGAAAAAAATTTCAAAGCAATTAGAGACTTACCATTACCTGTTTTCTATTACTGATTAATGGCAGTGGAACATAGACAGAACATGACTTCTATATTAATATATGCAAGCTTAATGGGATAAGTCTATAAGAAAGATGCATATTCGCACGATATAAAACTAGATAGAGTTTTCAAGTATAGTACTTACAGAGGAGTGGCATTCTCATGCTTAACAAAGAATAACACTTTTCCCAATATAGCTACTGCTTTGTTTAGCCCTTCAGAGAGCATATCTACAGTGGCCCTGTTGTACGAAGGATTCACTAAAAGAAAGATGATCACAAAAACTAATTAGTTCATTCCAAATTACTGATAACAAGTTATATATTGTATAGTCACAATTGTAAGTTGAAAGGTGTTATTAAGCCTTTACCACACCAAGGAAGGGATAGGCTGCTTACAATCAATAGCACCCAGAGATGCTGCTAAAGAAGCAAGTCTTTTAGCTCTAACATGTCCCTGTAAAAACCTAACTGTTAAACCAGCTCAATTTCTGGGAAAATGGTTTTGTTTTCAACATTGAAAATGGCAGCATATGACTCAAAAGTCATTAATTCAAAAGAAAAATGGAAAAGTCACATGAATTTCAGGACAGGTTTTACAAGAATATTAGGATATAAAACCAAACAACACTTCTAACATGAATTAGAACCCATTTGAATCCTGTACCCAAAGAGTAAAAAAGACAACTAGGTAAAAGGGACCAATTGAGGACCTTTTCTATTATACTAATCTTTTCAGTAACCACTCCTGTTAGCACTAACATGAGATGGATACAAAAGACTTCTCGCTAGTTTCATATGCTGATTTTAACAGAAAGATTACAATAGCACCAACTGGGATGATTTATATACTTGGGGAGTCTATCCATTATAAATGGTAATTGGAGGGCACAAACTGACTTCATTTGATGGTTGAGAAGACCTCTAGACATTATCCCCTAAGTACTCCATTGCTTGCTCACCTAGAGAACTTTATTACCTTCAACATATTGTCGAGCTTATCGAGCAGATTGACCATCTTTTGAACCTCCTCAGCAGCATTGAGACTAGGATCCTTTGAGGCAGCAGCTTCAAAGCCATTAAGAGAACTCTCATAATTCTCTAGGTATTTATTTACCTGAAAAGAGTAACTCCATTAGGAAATTGTTTGGAAAGTAAAAATTAAAGATTTATTTAACAGTTCTTGCTTATAGGCAGATGGAGGAAATTCTAATAATCTAATTGTGCAAGAACTCCAAAGATAGTGAGGCATGTATTTCATCGGGATCCTTTTTCTTTTCAATGTTATCTCTAGTGTCATACTCGTCTAATGCAATTTTTTGCCTTTCATCTTACTGAAGCCTGTTTATCTGCAATAATATCTCTACATAAACTAAGAAAACCTATGTTTCTCTTCTTATACATACTACATAGAATCACAAGGTTCACCAAAATTTTCCAAAGACCTTCAAATCCTCACTTTTGAGACCCTTGTCACAAGACTTCCCTCTTGAAAGTTGAAACTACTTCATGCTTCACTAAAAAAGAATAGAATAAATATTGAATATGTTCAGTTTAAAAGGATCAATATCTCAAAAGCCTTGTCTCATAATTAGGTAAGAAGAAATAGATTACACATGGATTAAAACACAATGAAGAACTTAATCAGAGAAATGAAAAATAAGCAGAAAATCTCTCTCCCTCATTCCATCTCATCCTTGAAAGCTGTATATGTTCTGTAATACCCATTCTTAATTCATATTACCTTTATCCAGCACAGATGGCTGGCTTTTTGGAGTTGGTCAAGGTCCATAAATCATGTAACCATAAATGACCAGGCATCTATATGCCAGAGGAATTATCAGCAATTCCTTATTTAAAAATCTCAAAAGGAAAAGGTGATAAAATAATCAACTTACAGTTGCACAGTTGAAATAGAGGTCTGGATTTGACTTCATCCTTTCATCCTTCTCCTGGAACAAATCACAGACAATTAAACCACATGAAAAATCAATAACGAGCAGTTTGGTGCACACAGGAGTTCACAAAAACAACCCTCCTACATATAAAAGAATACGAGAGAAGGATTGATAGGGAGACCAACCCTAATCAAAAGGTATGAACACTAGTTTCATATAAACACACAATAATTAGAATAAATTATCAATGGTTGTCAAATGATTTAAGAGGCACACTGTCATTCCACCCACTTACAGCATTTCGATATGCCTTTAATGACTGAAGAAGTTTGCTATGGTCCCATGCTCCAGTCACAAAGAAACTTGTAAGGCTGGCATTTCCAAGGATGTCTATCAATAAAATGATCTGGTGTCAAATCCAAGGTGGTGTACTAAGAAAAATATAAAGAAAAAAAGTAAAAATAAAGGTTCTCTATCCAAATAGGTGATTGCTTATTTTGTAAAATAAGCACTGTGTTCTAAATAGACTCTATGTTATTTAGCATATGAGAAAAAACTAAGACAAGAGTTATAGAACAAAAACCAGGGAAGAACTTACACCAAGAGTTCCCATCCTTGACATCCAAAGTTATAGCTTCCTTGGCATGTTTAATGCTTTCTTCAACAATCTCCGCCTGATTCTCAGCACCTGCATAAGTGAGAAAATATTTAACTGACATGTCTATATTTAAGCCCAAGCTATAAATCTGTCCTTGCAAATTAACACTTTTCACAGCACTTGATCAAAGTTAGGGTGCACTCATTTTGTATTAGCTATTTTTCCAAGAAGTAAAGGGGTAATTTAGAAAAAAAAAGAGGGTGGAAGAATCCAGGAAGAAAAGTAGAAGAGGATGCTTGCCTTGAGCCATTTTTCTTTCAAGCATTGATAATTGACAGAGTATCTTCTTGTTTGGACCCTGCATCAAAATGAAAATGAGTAAAGTATTACTAATTAACAAGAAAAAAATACATAAAATTATTCACCAGTGGAAGTCTTGAGTAAGTGACAACCTTGCTTAGTGCAAGAGTAAAACAGTTATTCGCTGAAGGTAAATCTCCCTTCTTCCAAATGCTGTTACCTAAACATAGCCAAGCATCTGCAAGAGATGGATTTAACTTAACCTGAGGCACAAAATAGCACGTTCAGAACATGAATCTTATTCAGAGGATCACATCAAACAAAAGTACCAAAGAAAGATGTTTTTTTCACTCACAGCTTTTGAGAGATGATCCTCTGCTTCCTTCTTATAATCAGGCACTACGTCTAATATCTTCCCTCTTAGATACTCATACATTCCACGTTCCATAGGTAGTTTCCTTTTCTCTACAGAAGGCCAAAATTTCTTCCAATAAAACGAGCCATGATGATTCATACTAAATATAATGAATAATTCACATTTAAAATAGCTCAACCATTTAAATCACAGTCCATTATAGGCGAAATTGAAATAGGGTGTGAATTACATGATTAATAAGTTACTAAGAAACACTTTAGACCAAAGAATAAACACTAAGAAAATAAGTTAACTAAAGACTGAAACTTTGACTCCCTTGAACTTTTCTGAAAGATTCTTCAAAGCTTTTCTTTTGTGGAGTGGGGGAATTCTTCAAAGCTCATTCGACATAAATTCAAATGGTAATAATACTAATAAAGAATGTTTTCTGTAATTTATACCAAAAAAAAAAAAAAAAGGGGGTAGAAACAATCATTATGGTTTATCTCATCTTTAACTCCCATTGCATTAAATTATGGGTACAATTGACACACTTTCCTCAGCCAGCAACCAAAGAGAAGAAACAATGAAAAGGGTATTTATGATTGGGATCATGGGGTAAATACCTGGAGGAATACAATCAAGGAGCTTGAGAGCAAGATCGGATTCTCGATGCAATCTGGAGACTTTGTCATCTGGGTTGGGAGGGAAGTAGGTGTCCCGAAGCTCGTACAAGTCATCGACTGCTTTTGTGGCTTTTGCCCAGACGTCTTCTTCTCTTTCTTGATCGGTCATCGCGCTTACCGTGCGAGGGACTGCTCCTGGAACACTGCAGACTGCCGCTGAGGAGGCAAAGGAGTTCAGCAATGAAGGGGAAGCTGGGAACTCAGGGTAGTTTGGTGAGCTTACTAAGTGCTTCATGTTTTTTATATTATTTATGTTTGGTAAAGTTAAATCTCCCTCCTACAAATTTACATTTTAAATATATTTTTAATTTTTAAAAAATTTTAAATAGCGAAACATCAAAAGTTTTAAAGTTAAGTTTTTTTTTTAAATTTATTTTTTATTTTTTAAGTAATTTTTAATTTTTTTTTAATAAAAATTTAAATTTACCATTTAGTAAAAAAAACAAAAACTCCAACAAAACACCAAACAGCCCTCAGTCACTCACACAACACAATAAACTATGCCGTTTGGTTTTCACAATTTTTGTTGTAATAACCCTAGGATTGGTCCCATCATCCCTCCTCAACTAAATATATCCACTCTCAAACTGATGTTGTTTTTTTTTTTTTTTTTTTTTTTTTAAAAAAAAAAAAAAAAAAAAAAGAAGAGACACTCCCTGATATTTTCGGTCCCAAATAAGGGCAAAAAATTAAGATAAAGAGTTATGTGACTATATCCATCTGTGTACAAAAACTAATTTGAAACTATTTTAATAATAAATATTAAACAAATTTTATTTTTGTTTTGACAAATTAAAAAAGTATAATTTCTTTTTGTTAATTTTTTTATACTAAGTTTCTTTTATGCAATGTTGATACCAATATATATATTGTTTATTTTTAATTATTTTTTAATATTTTATTCAAGATTTTTAAATAAAAATTTAATATTTTATATGAACAAAAATTTAAAATTTTTTTCTTTTGATATAAATTTTTTGTTGTATACTTTTATATGATAAAAAAATTTTCAATTATCATTTATATAATATATTAAATATTTATTTAAAATTTATGTTTAAAAAATCAAAAAATTAAATTAACTTTATTAAAATGAACCAGAAGAATAGCATTTTTTTGGTTATATAAATAGTGATAGTCATTTTTTTCTCAATCTACTTTATGTATGATTTAAATTTAAAATTTTTAATATAAAAAGATTTAAACTTGTAAATATTAAGATGTTTCTTAATTTTTTAAATTTAATGATTGGAGTCTCTGCATATCAACTTATAGCCATCTCAAAATTATAATAATATAGTAAAATAAAATAAAAATGCTACGTCTCATCTTGCACTTTCAGTTGCAGCAGCTATCCAAAAAGGCCCATGATATAAGTGCATCATGCTCGCGCATTCCGTTTCTTTTTGTCTTGGTTCTCCTCTTTCTTTGCATGCCACATCTCTTTAATCTTTGGTACATTATAGAGTGATAAGCTGCTTGGTTAAGCAAGGTTTGAACATCTCTTTAATAATAGATATATACAGCCTTCCTTTTCCTTACCAATTTGCACTATCCCCTGCTCACCCTCGTTCAACTACACATGGAGAAGTTAATTTGTACTGTACTCCTCCTCCTTGCACCGCCTGTAGTTGTTGCAGCCTGTTCATCAAACCATGTTCCGGCCATCTTCGTGTTCGGAGACTCCATCTTTGATGCTGGAAACAACCACTTCAATAAGAACTGCACCGCACAGGCAGATTTTCCACCTTATGGCTCTAGTTTCTTCCACCGGCCCACAGGAAGGTTCACTAATGGAAGAACCGTAGTTGATTTCATTTGTAAGTACTTCCCTATTTCTTCACCATTTTATTTCTGTAAGAATTTAATTGATCATTAATTCTGGATTTTTTTTTTTTTTTTGCTTAATTGAAAATTGGCAGCACAATTTATTGGGATTGATTTGCAAAAACCATACATGGAGGTACATTTAGAGTTCCTGAATGGAACTAGGAAACAATATCCCACAAATGGCATTAACTTCGCTAGCGCAGGCAGTGGTGTTTTGCAGGGAACAAACAAGCTTTGGGTATGAATTAACATTTTTTTTTAAAAAAGATAACATAGGTATTTGGACGTTTGGTCTGACTAATATGATATACGCTCGCTACAGGGAGTGACACCAATCCAGGAGCAGCTACAACAATTCCAGGCACTGGTGGGGCAAAAACATGTAGACAAAAATCTGATCCAGAAATCTCTCTTTTTCTTTGAATCCGGCTCGAACGACATATACAACTACTTCCTTCCGTTTGACAGCCCAACCCTGGATCCGGATGCCTATGTGCAGGCCATGTTGACAGAAGTAGGCAGTGTAATTGATCTAGTCTACAAGCTCGGTGCACGTCAAATTGCAGTATTCTCCCTAGGTCCCATCGGCTGTGTTCCAGCCAGGGCCCTTATTCCTGGTGCACCAATTGAACGCTGTTTTGGGAGAATGAATGTTATGGTTAAGAAGTATAACAAGAGGCTGGAGATTCTGGTGAATGATATCCCTGTTAGGTACCCTGGTGCAATTGGTGTCTACGGTGCAGTTTATGAAGCTGTCCAACACTTCCTACAAACTCCAGCTCGTTATGGTAAACTTGAGGATGTGAACATGAACAACCATTAGTAACAAAGTTTCCCAAAATTAGATTGACATTTTCTTGCCTTTGATTTTACAGGTTTTGTTAATGTAACAAATGCGTGCTGCGGGGATGGAACTCTGGGAGGACTGGTGCAGTGTGGCCAGGATGGTTACAAGATTTGCTCAAATCCTAATGAGTTCTTGTTCTGGGATTACTTCCATCCTACGGAGCAAACATACAAGCTCATCTCCAAGGCTTTGTGGGGTGGGAAGAAACCTCGCATTAGGCCGGTTAATCTCAAGTCTTTAGTCAACCTAACCATTTCTCATGTTTGAGCACATCATCACTGGATTCTGTTATACAATTTACCTTGAATGATCAGTGGTTTACATGATATATGTTGTATCTTTGATCTCAGTTAAAGAATAAATTAATAATAGTAATAGATTTTAGATGCAAACTCTTGAATTTCTTTCTCCTTGATGGATAAACATGGGTGCCAAAACTTCTTCAACTTCCTAATCACTTTTTATGTATTTGTATAAGAAAGTTATGGTAATATGTAATGATAATTGAACATAAAATCAAAAGTGAAACTGTATCTATATGAATTCGAGAGGATAAGAGACCCACTTATATATTCTTTTTCTTTATTTCCTTTAGGTCTTAAAAGTTAAAACTTCTTTAGCTTGAGACACGAAACATCTCATAGTTTGAACCCAAATATTAGTGCCTAGTGTTGTTACGGATAAGGGGTATTGGTAACTTTTTCATTTTGCAGAGTGGAGTCTTGCTGCCTTCACATTCTCATGTTTGTGTTGGAAGAACAAATCCAAAAACAAGTGGACCGATGATCAACTATTCTTTGTCAGCTCTTAACTTTTTATGTTATATGTTTAACAGGCCGGCCCAATAAGGCCAAAAAGGCCAGGCTCAATTGGAATCGGCACAAAATTGGCCTTCCGAGTTTGAGATCCGTGTGTGAGAACTATCCAATGGGGTTGATCTTGGGTCTAGAGTCTGGACTTGAGGAACGGGGCCCAAAATCAAAATAAAAACTGGCCCATTCTTCCTATATTAGCGGGCCCAATGCAGTCACAAGTATCCATTTGAATTTTATTCCCTATACAACTAAACATGTAATGCATGCCAAAGTTAATAATTTTAATTGACAAGATATTTTTTTTTTATTTTGAACAGATTTTACGAGGGCTGAGTTTGAACCCCAGCCTGGGGAGGGGGGAGTGCATATGGTGGCTTTTGCCACTTGGTCCGAAGGGCTCGGTGCTAATTGACAAGATATTGATTGATATATATATAGTGTTTTTAACTATTAATTTTTTTATTTTATATAGTTTATATTATTTAAAGTTTAAGAGGCATTAATTGTTTGAGTTTTTTTTTTTTTT
>BPVZ01000004.1:1497232-1508278 GCA_020521535.1 Rubroshorea leprosula | reverse complement strand
CTTCTGTTGCTGTACTACATCACTGCGTTTAGTTCCCCTAGAACTTTCTCTTCCGTTGTTCATCACGGTCCACATTATCCGCCTGCTTTTGGGTATTACCTGTTCGGTGGTCGGGGAGATAAAGATCGGATCTTTCGGTTATTGCTTGCTGTTTATCATCCCAGGAATCGGTATTTGCTGCATCTTGGGGCAGATGCCTCCGATGAGGATAGGTACAGGCTTGTTGCGGCCGTGAAATCTGTTCCGGCGATTAGTAACTTCGGAAACGTGGACGTCGTTGGAAAGCCTGATCGTTTTAGTTATATGGGGTCGTCACATATCGCAGGGACATTGCGTGCTGCTTCAATTTTGCTTAAACTCGATTGCGGGTGGGATTGGTTTATTGCTTTGAGCGCCAAGGATTATCCGTTGATCACACAAGACGGTAAGATGTTTTAGTATTTTTATTGGATTTTTTTTCTGGGTTTTGGAAACTGAAATTGTTGCTTCGATTGGATTTATGTTGTGGTTTTGTGTCGATTGATTAGGAGTTCGTGGTTTTTTTTACTGGAGCAAAAGTTGACTTTAGGGCGCATTTTGTGGGATACGTTTCTATTTTGTTGGAATCACTCAATTGAATGAATTTGATTGGTTCCGTATAAATTATTGAGCGTGCTTCTTCAAATTGGTGTAGGATTTTATCTTGGGCTTGGATTGGTGTTTTCAGGTAGCCAAGACTTAGTTACCAAGTGTAATCATTTTAGAGAGTTAATCTCAATAACTAGCTATCTTTAGATTTTCATAATCAAGTAAAGCGAATTTCTGGATTTGCCTTCCTTGTGTCTAACTGAATCCATGAAGGTTTTCTGGCAAGTCCTTCGTGTGAAGATGTTAGTATGAAAAATGTTACCTTGCTGACCGGAGGTATGTTTCTGTGTAAAAGACTGGATTGGCCGGAGCTAGAGTTCTACATCTTGGGGCTGGTTTGACAATGCATTATGGAACTTGACGTTTTTAATTGATTTTGATGAGACTTTTGTTTCTAGAGTTATAAATTCTTTCTGCATTTTTATATTGTCTAGATTATACCTTGGAAGGGTCTTCTAGATGTTTGACCTTTAGGAAATGAATTTTTTCTTGAATCTTTCAACTGTTATAACACAATTTACGTATGCATGATTGCATGTATGAGTTGAGATCTTGGGATAATATGTCATGGAGTCTGACTGAAATACTTAAATTACATATTATTTGATGAATTTCTTTATGCTAATGATGATATAATTTATGGAGTGTTCCCCCTAGTACCTTCACCATCCCCTCTTAACCGATGCCATGCCACCAACATCCAAGTGGATAGCTTGAGGCTATGTTAGTTTTTAACTCTCTGAGAGTTTTGCAAAGAAGACTAGCTGTGGCTAATTATGACTAGACTGGCTGGCATCAAAAGATTGCAAGGTCTAGTAGGTAAGAAAGGGTGATGGAAGTATATGGTTGTGGTTATTTATATGTTCTTTGTGTATTTTATTGTGGTCAAGTGTAGTTTTAGACAAAGCAGTGAAAGCATGGCAGTTTGGAGCAAATTTATATTGAGATTTGCTAGGAAGAACTAAAGATTTGGTATATCTTCTTACCATTAAGATACTATTGCAATTTGAAAATTTTCTGTTTTGTCTGCTTGTTATGTGTTATTGGGATTGTCATGTTCAACACTTGTTCTCTGGCTGAAACTAGGACACTGTGTTATCTTTTCCTTAAAATTGAAGATTTTATTATCTCATCATCAAACAAAGAGAAGTGTGAGAGCAAAAGCTATCTGCAAAGAATATGATAGGATAAGATGAAAAATCTAAATACTTGAAGTTGAAATCTTGACAAAAAGCATAGTGAAGGGTCCAACTTTAATATAAGTCTATAACAAACCCTAAGCTAAAACAATATGGTATAACACTGGTTTTCAATGCTTCTCTAGTAAGGGGCATCTTTATTCTCTTATGCTTCGCAAGTTTGATGTCACATTTGGGGAAAAAACCTCAGATGGCATCATTGGTTTTTGTTGCTCTTGTTTTGTTTCATTATTATCCCCAAACTCAACCATGCCTTTTGGATTTGTTCTTATCGTTTCAAATTGAGAAACTTCTCATGTTGCTCCCGGTTATATTATTGTTTTTTAATTGGTACATTTTTTTTTTAATCTAAAAAACTGTTTTGTTTTATTTTGAATTCTGCTAACCCTTTTTTCTTATTTTGTATTTCAGATTTGTCTCATGTATTCTCCACAGTTAAAAGAGACCTTAATTTTATTGATCATACTAGTGACCTTGGATGGAAAGAGTAGGCAAACCCTTTTCACTTACCTGTACATACTTCCACTGCATATGTTCTAATCAATTCTGACTTGCAATGAGTTTTGCTTTTGGTGCAGAGGTCAGCGCATCCAACCTATTATAGTCGACCCTGCAGTTTACCTAGCCAGGAGGACGCAAATTTTTACAGCTACAGAGAAACGACCAACACCAGATGCTTTCAAAGTATTCACAGGCAAAGTCTATAATCTAAAATCTAAAATCACTCCTGATTTTCTTTGGTGGAAATGCTTATCATTTGCGGTCTTGTTTATATTGCAGGTTCACCTTGGGTTGTCTTGAGCAGGTCCTTTCTGGAATTTTGCCTTTTTGGGTGGGATAACCTACCCCGGACCCTTCTCATGTATTTCAACAATGCCATTTTAGCAGAAGAAAGCTATTTCCATACGGTCATTTGCAATTCCCCAGAGTTTAAGAATACAACTGTAAACAGTGACCTCAGATTCATGATCTGGGACAATCCTCCAAAGATGGAACCCCACTTTCTCAACATCACTGACTTTAAAGAAATGGTTAAAAGTGGAGCTGCTTTTGCAAGACAGTTTGGACAAGATGATCCTGTGCTGGATATGATTGATGAGAAGATCCTCAAGCGTGGGCAGAACAGAGCAACCCCAGGAACTTGGTGCACTGGCCGGAAGACCTGGTGGATTGATCCTTGCTCCCAGTGGGGTGATGTAAATGTCTTGAAGACTGGACCTCAAGCAAAGAGGTTTGAGGAGAGTATCACAAACCTTCTCGATGATTTGAATTCACAGTCCAACCAATGCCAATGAAGACATGCTAACATGAGATGGATAATGTGAGACATGGGTGCATATACGTTGCATCTGAATCCAATGAAAGGATCAAAAGACCGCTATCAGACGAGATATTATTCTTTGGTCTGTATGCCTATTTTTTGGGGTTGTTACCGCGGGGTTCCACATTGTTTATATGACGTGCAGAAGCAAGTGAATTCACTTGAGATTTTTGGGACTAGGGGATTTGGGGGGGGGAGGCTATGATTAACGTAGGGCCATCCAGGAAGATGTTCTGTCTCTTGTACTGCCTCCTGTATTCTGTTGTCTGTTTTACACTTCTACTTTTCATTTGGCACTTTGATGTTGGAACAGAAATTCTTTCATAAAAAAATCATTGTATTGATTTGGTACTCCTCTCCGACTCTTTTCTTGTCTGGATGACTTGTCGCAAGTGCATTTCTAGTTGAACAAGATGCATCATGAAATGCAAGAACACGAGCTTGTTTGTCTCTGAAGGTAGTGAAGGTGGTAATGAAGGCAATGAGATGCTTTCCAAAATCATAAGTTATTAAGTTATACGTTAACATTGGCGACAAGCTAGGAATTTTTATTTATTTATTTATTTTTGATTGGAAGGGACGACAGGTTGGAGTAAAAGGGGAACAAAATCTCAACCTGGTGGTAACCAAGTAGAGGTTCAAGCAATTCTCACATACAAAATTTTCTTATACATATTAAATAATAGAGTTTTAAACGTCCTTTGATGGATTTGTTAAGAACAAAACTTTTCATGTTAATAATTTAAATAATTTAATGATAATTTTTTTATTAAAAATAAAAAATTTTATATTTAAATAACATTATATGTAGATAGGTTGAATTGGATTAAGAAATAAAAAATAATTATTTCTTATTAAGAGACATATGGTCTAGCAATGAGATATTAAGTAATTTATCACGTGTTTTTGACACTATACTATAGTAAAAAAAACAAATCCAATAATTATATAAGTCTTCACATGTTTAAACCACTCTTTTATTTATGTGAGATTTTTGTTCTCTTCTTTTTTTTAGTACATACATGATTTGCTTGACATACATGATCTATGAGTATACATATCGTGGGTACAACACTATCTATAGATATACTTGTCTTATGTTACATAACATAAACTCTCATTAGTTGTAAACATAAACTCTCATTAGTTGTATTATGCCATTGGTTCTAACATCATTTGTTAGAGAGACATACAATCTAGCAGGGAGATATTGAGTGGTCCGTCATATGTTTTTGACACCATATTTTAACAAAAAGAAAAAATTAATCCAATAGTTACATGAATTTTCACATATTTAAACTACTATTTTTCTTCATATTTCACCAATGTAGAATTTTGGTTCTTCATACTCACAAGGGAACAACATACTTCAACATTTATTATTGTATCACCTAAAATCAAACAAATAAAAAAATTCAAGTTATCAAACTATATAAAAATATATTAATTTTATTTGATTTGATTATTAAAAATAATTAATAATTAATAACACAATTAACATTTATTACTTAATAAATAAAATAAATTTAAAAATTAATATTTTAAAATATCATTATCATATATTTAAAAAAATTACAAATATCAAATTTAATACAAATTTAATAACTTTGACAATTCTATTAGTAGCCATAATTATAAGATGCGGAGCAATTGACAGACTACAGGCTCTACCCGCCCCGATAGTAGTGTCGGGTTGGGGTAAGAGGGCTTCAAAAAAAAAAAGGATAAAAAGAAAAATGAAAAAGAGAGAGCTTCAAAAGTTCAAAGGCTCCCAGCAGCCCAATGGTGGCCCAACCCACTAAACCTTCTGCCTAGTGACGGGGAACGCAATTTCATTTCGTTTTTTCATGTCAAGAACAAGGTCCCTGCGCCTGCGGCCTTGCGTTCTTACAGACGGCGCATGTTATCGCCAAATAATCTGTGAATTCTCTGTCTCCGATTTCGCTTTTATAGTCTATTCAAATGGGTCTCCTGCGATTCCTCAATTTCATATCAAAATCTGCTGTAAGACTCAATTTTGAAACAGTTTTCATAAGATCAGTCGTCACTCGTTCTCATAGAACGACAGGAGATCAGTATTTCGTTCTTAATTCAATCCTGGGCCATGAAAACTCATTTGGGTCTACATCAAATCTTCATCTTGTAATTTACAGATCGATTCACGATGATTCAGTGCAACCACAAATGCCTGTCGCGGCTGATGTCCAAAACCCTGAAAATGAAACAGAGAGGATTCCTCATAAAATTGCCCAAGACGCTGCTATAATCTGTAAGATACTCTCAAAAAATTCTGATTCTTGGGTAGAAGCAGTGCTTGACAATGCATCGGTTGAGGCATCCCCTGAACTTGTTGCGGAGGTGTTGAGGAGGCTCAGCAACGCAGGCGTTGTTGCGTTACAGTTCTTTAGATGGGCAGAGCAGAAAAAAGAGTTCAAATACACTACAGAGAGCTACAATGTGTTGATTGAAGCTCTGGGCAAGATTAAGCAGTTCAAGATCATATGGAACTTGGTGGAGGACATGAAGCGGAGGGGGTTATTATCTAAAGACACTTTCGCGTTGATTTCCCGGAGATACGCCAGAGCCCGGAAGATTAAAGAGGCGGTAGACGCTTTTGAGAAGATGAAGACATTCGGGTTTGAGCTTGAACCGTCTGATTTTAATCGACTGCTTGATACTCTGAGTAAATCTAGACAGGTTGGGAAAGCACAGGAGGTGTTCGACAAAATTAAAAACAGAAGGTTCGTTCCTGATATTAAATCCTATACGATTCTGCTGGAAGGGTGGGGACAAGAGCAGAACTTATTGAGGTTGGATGAGGTTTACAGAGAGATGAAGGATGAAGGTCTCCAGCCAGATGTTGTCACTTATGGCATCCTCATCAATGCATATTGTAAGACTAAAAAGTATGATAGAGCTCTTGAATTGTATCATGAAATGGAATCGAAGAATTTGAAGCCTAGTCCACACATTTTCTGCACCTTGATCAATGGGTTGGGTTCGCAGAAGAGGTTGAATGAGGCTCTTGAGTTTTTTGAACGATCAAAGAGGAGTGGTTTTGCCGCAGAAGTACCGACCTACAATGCTCTTGTGGGGGCTTACTGTTGGTCAAGGCGTATGAATGACGCCTATAGGGTGATTGAGGAGATGAGGAAAAATGGGGTTGGTCCAAATTCCCGAACTTATGATATAATCCTTCACCATCTGATAAAGGCTCAGAAAACTAGCGAGGCCTACTCAGTTTTCCAGAGAATGAGCAGCGAGCCTGGATGTGAGCCAACTGTGAGTACTTACGAAATCATAGTAAGGATGTTTTGCAATGTGGAGAGAGTGGATATGGCTCTAAAAGTTTGGGACGAGATGAAGGCCAAGGGAGTTCTTCCTGGAATGCATATGTTCTCTACCTTCATCAACAGCTTGTGCCATGAGAGTAGGTTGGATGATGCTTGCAAGTACTTCCAAGAGATGTTGGATGTAGGGATTCGACCTCCAGCACAGATGTTCAGTAATCTGAAGCAGGCACTGATTGATGAAGGGAAAGAAGATACTGCTTTGATTTTGGCTCATAAGATCGATAAATTGAGGAAGGCTCCATTAGTTGGTTGAGTTCAATGACGGCCATTAAGAGCTAAAATTACATGAATTGTGTCCTTCAATATCATTTTATTGGTTCTGATTTGATGTAATTGTGAACCTTTTTTGCGTTACAATATCTGAATATATTCAAGAAATTGTAATCTGTTTCATGTATTAATTCATTGATCCTTTTCATATATTGTGTTGATGAAAAACTGGATTATGAAAATTGGTAGGCTTGCGGGCTCGGATGGGTAGATTGGGATCAGGAATTTCGCCCGTTTGAATGGGTCAAAATACAAGATAAATGGGCTAAGGAGGGATCTTTACCCCTTATTAAAAGCGAGTAATGAGCTGGCCCAATATTGTCGAGGTTTTAAATTAGTGTTAAAATGTCATGTCATAAAGGGTTTATTCTTTTATCAAAAAGGTGTTATTGTGTTGCAATTTGTTGTGATTTAAGTTATAAAAAAGTGTGCCCTAATTTTATATAGGAAAATTTTCTTATCATTAAATATAAATTTTTAGATAAGAAATTTAATTATTATTTACTATTTTATATTTTATAAAATTTGTAAAAAATTACATATCAATTTTGATTAAAAAAATTAAAATTTTAATATTAAATTATATCGTTTTATTTAATTAAAACTTAATTTAAATTTTAAAAATTTATTTGATTAAGTATTAATATTTAGATTTAGAAATTCTTTAGATTTTTTAATTTTAAATTAAAATTTTAATTTCTAAATATATATTAAAACTTTAAGTTTTTTAAAAACTGAAACTAATATACACTAATATTATAATTTAATATAATATAGATTACATAATACTTTTCTCCTATATATAAATATGTACTATTGTGGTTTTTCAAAATTTTAAGTCTAATTCATGACTATTAAAAGAGGTCTAATACACATCTTAATATCAAGAATATGCATCTGAGAGATATTGAACAACATGGATGGACTTACGGTGGACATGGACCGTGGTTGATGTGCCCCCTAAAAATATCAGTTTTCAAGATAATTTCGTGGCCAATATTAATAATATATATATTTTTTATCATGAAAACTGCATTTTACATGGGACCAACTTGACTAAATTGCTCAAGGTTTATCAGTCATATTTATTTTTAAATTGGCATCTTAATTGCATATATAATGCATTTTTATCATTTGACAATCTTGCTGGAGAGCAACCTCTCTCCCTCGCTCCAAAAATATCAAGTGCCATACTATCAGTTTTTTTTTCTATCTTTATATTTATATTGAACAAAATAGAAAGGAGGGAAGGAGAGAGGAATTATATCTTGTTATTTCTTTCTCTTCCCTTATGAATTTTTTAATAATTAAATAAAAAAAATTTTTTCTTTTTTTTTTCCTTTCCTTATTTTTTTTTCAACCTAAACATATTATAAGTTTTTTTCAACCTAAACATATTATAAGTTTTTTTCAATATAGATTGTAAGTTGTAGTTCAGGTAATTATTGTATTTAAATACCTTCAATAATTAATTTTTATTAAGGATATTTTAATACTTTCATAATCCAAATCACATTTTTTTGTGCACTCTAAACGAAAAAGGAAGAAGAGGAAACTATTCTCTTTTCTCTATTCATAATTCTAGCTGGGACTCTAAAACAGGAAAACTCATATTTCAACGTTGTTTTTTATGTGAAAAAAATAATGTGGAAATATTTGTTTTCCAGTTTTAGAGTATTGGAAAAACACATATTTCAATATTTTTGCGCACTCTGAACGGAAAAAGAAAAGTATTTTCTTTTTTCTATTCATAATCCTAGCTAGTACTCTAAAACAAGAAAACCCATATTTCAACATTATTTTTTATGGAAAAAAAAAAAATGAGAGAAGGTAGAGAAAAACCATCCTCCTTTTTTATGGAAAAATGTATTTTCAATATGGGGTTTCCAGTTTTAGAGTAGTGGAATCTGGAAAACCCAAATTTCAACATTATCTGTCCGACGTATATAGTGAGAAGGCGGAGATGTTATAGTATTACAAAGACGTTTACCAAAACTTCAACTAATTCTGTCCACATAGCTGTCGCGGCTGCTATCATCTATTCAAATTCTTGTGTCCCAAGTTTTTTCAATATTGAAATCTTAGGATCTGGAGTTTGTGAAATTTTATTCCAATTAAGATTGCCTGGCTTCGAGGGTCTAATATTTTCTACTCCTGTTGGAATTTTTATTTTCATGGCAAAGTAATTTATTGAGAGGAAGGAGTAGTAGCTTGTTTTGGTGTTTTACCAACCATACGAATGATAACTAATGCAACCATTTGGAGGCAGGCACAAGCCCCTCTCACGCTATGAACACTCAATTCCTTCAGTAGAGACAAATTAAGCCTTGGCATATTATCATATAGATGTGAAAAGAGTTGCTTTCTTTCGTAGTTATTTCACCTGTAACTCTTCAATAAGTGACCCCATTTCAATTAATGCATCAATTTCCAGTCATATTTACTAAAGAAGATGATTGATGATACATTTCAAAGACAAGAAAAAAAGGCATAGCCACAGAAGATGATAATTTGAATTAATGTGACCACCTCAAATAGTATTTTAATATATAAAAAATTAAGATTTTAAATTGAAAATTCTAATATCAATTGTCAAATTAAGCTGCTTAAACCAAAAATGCCAGGTTGTCTAGGTCATGCATGATATTTTGAAGGATGGCATCATTGGCATGCATTATTAGTGGGCAAAGTCATTTTCTAGTATACCTTATTATATTATTCATTTCAATGTTAAGCATAACTTGGTCCGCACTCTCCCTTGATTCCCTTCATTAACTCTCCCATAAATAGAACTCCTCCACCTTTCCTCTTTCCATCTTCCTTGCTGTTGAGTCTTGACTCATTTTTTCATCTGCACAACCTCTTTGCTAATTTCCCTAAGTTGAAAAAGAAGAAACAGAAAAACAAAATGGGTGCTTTGGACACTCTCGCTGACTACGTTACGGATTTCATCACTGTTTCCACCAAAAGAAAGAAGCGAAAAGTAATGCAGGTAATTAATATAGACTACTTTTACTCCTCTCTTTGTTCAATTTCTAAGGTGTTCTGTTCAGTTTTGAAAGTGGGTTTTTGTTTCTTTGTTTTGCAGACAGTAGAAATCAAGGTGAAAATGGACTGTGATGGCTGTGAAAGGAGAGTCAGACACGCTGTTTCCACCATGAAAGGTACAAAAATCAAGCTTCATCGATCCATCAATTTCTCAGTTCTTTTTTGTTCCTTTTCTTGTTTCTTCTTCAAAGAAAAAAAAATAAAAAAAAAAGAAAAGAAAGAAAGAAAGAAAGAAACACCTTCATTCTTTAGTCAGACAGACCAGAAAAGAGTTCATTCGTGTTTAAGACTCTAACTGCTACAAACACAGTAATAAAAAGGACAAGTCAAGGAAGAAAAGAATCTCTGCTCATCACGCATCAAGAACCGACAGAGCAGGAACAGAGGAGACGCTGAATTATGTCCAAGTCTAACTCAGGACTACAAAATCGAAAACTTTAAATTTCTTCCTTTTTTCCCTCAGTAATTCTTTTTGAGATTAATATATATTTTTTAATTAATCTGATTTTAATTCATTTTAAAAATCATTTCAGGTGCGAAATCGGTTGATGTGAACAGAAAGCAGAGCAGGGTAACAGTGAGCGGATACGTGGAGCCAAACAAGGTGCTGAAGAGGGTGAAGAGCACAGGGAAGAGAGCGGAATTCTGGCCGTATGTGCCTTACAACTTGGTGCCGTACCCTTACGTTGCTCAGGCCTACGACAAGAAGGCACCGTCGGGTTATGTTAAGAACGCAGTGCAGGCGCTGCCGAGTCCCAATGCAACTGAAGAGAAGTACGTGACCCTCTTTAGCGATGAAAACCCAAATGCTTGCTCGATTATGTAGGCAATTTCCGTGGACTTTAAGATGTAGAGGCCTAGTTTTCTTCATACAAAAGAGGGATTTCGATAGTTAGGACATGTTTGGCTGCTTCGTAGCATTTTAGTTTGTTGGGAGGGAAAAAGCTTGGTTTGTTAGTTTCTTCTAAAAGTTCACACATAGTTCGTCAGTACTACATGATACAATCATGGATGTAAAAGGTCTTGGTGCAGTGGGTATATATCACTTTAGAGTAATGTTACCTTAATTGAAAAGAGGTGCGCAAATATGTTAGCTGAATTAATTATATGTATAAACAAAGTATACATATCACTTTATATATATATATATATATTTAGGTATAACAATTATCATGTAATTTAAACAGTATAATAAATATTGTTCAATAAAAAATAAGCTTCTAATATT
>BPVZ01000004.1:1424985-1441039 GCA_020521535.1 Rubroshorea leprosula | reverse complement strand
TTATTATTATTATTAAAAAAGAAAATGTTATTAAGAATATATGTATGGTATATTGTTACATAAGCACACAAACCATAGGCAGATAGGTAACATATTAACCATTGGTCTCATCCCACTGGTCTCCTCATAAAACCATTCCATTTCTAAATTAAACGTAATTCGTGTTAAATGCACAACATAACCAGTCAAACATACATAGCATGGTGTATATCGATATTAATTAATTTATTACAAAGAGAACTACCAAGGATCGATCTCAGTTTCCAAACATACGCGAATATTGGCAGTTGCATTGCATCAATGGCAGCATGAATGTGAAATTGGGAGATGAATAGATGATGTAGCTATTACTTTCCATGTTAGATGTAGTACTAGTACCAAATTACCAAACATTCAAAGGAGTTTCATGGACGCTATAGCTATCCAATTGCTGGATTAATTTTGATGCCAGTTAAATTTGCACAACTTGTACTCTACTTAGGTGGTAGTGGTTGCATGTGCAGCGACCTAACTTAGATAAAGTTACATTTATTGGACCGTACATATGTCGAGTCTCATGCATCTGTGCATATATAATCTTTAGCTAATCGTTTGAATAATCTCCCTCGTATTATTAAGGATAAGTTTCCTTTTTTCAAGCCACCAATATATATACCTAATCTATCTACCAATCAGCAAAAACTTAATTAGTTAAGACGTATAAAAACATATTAATATTTTGCTTGATTTGAAAAAAAATGGAGAGAACGGAAGTGAAAGTTTTTTGTTTAATCAATTTAAAATTTTAACCTAACATCTTAATTTCATTGAATAAAATTTTTTTTCTCTTTCCTCCCTTTTCATCCATTTCGCTCAAAGCAAATAAGCTATAAAAGATTCTATGATTTTATCATCTTTTTTCTTGATAACTCTTGAATTAATTCATTGAAAAAAAAATCTTTGTTCAAGTTGGAATTTAAATCGACCAGGTAGGCAACATTAATTAATGTGACTAAAACAAATTGTTAGATGAACTGGCTCGAAAGATATTCGAGTGACATTGCACTTGATTTTACTGTTCAGATCCCATGAGTGCACAATTCTGCAACCTCCAAATAAGTTGAACTAACTCGAATGCACGTGTGTGCATGTGTATGTTTCTTTCCGTCTTAAAACTCAGGAAAAATGAATATTTTGTCTGAAAATAGTTTCCCTTCATGACCATTTTTTTAAAAATTCTTATTTTTGTGCATATAGCAAACCCTTGAAAAAGCATAAAAAATTTTCAGTCGTTTATATATATAAAAGCTCGCTGGCATGATATTGCAAGTACTATTGCACCTAGGTTCGTGATGAAGCAATATCTTTGTTGTATATGCATTAGTTCCCCAGCTAGTCTACAACTGCCTTTTATATATATTTATATATATATCTTTTTCATTATATTAGAGAGTTAATCGTTTGATATTATAAAAGTACAAAATTTTAAATTTAATTTCAAATTAAAATTTTTAAATTTGTAAATATTAACTCAACTAAACTCTTATTAGTCATTTCTTAGATCTCTACTTGATCACTATGAAGCAAAATTTTTTGTATTTCATCACCTCTCCTTCTCAATGTTAAGAACTTTATATTTTTAAGGTGCATTAATTATTTTTTTCTTGTATAAAACTATTCTAAATTAACAAAATAAGATCGTTATTACGAAACAAAAAAAATAACTTAAACAAAGGACTGTTATATTTAAGGATCATTTGTCTACTACAACCAATGAATTTAGGATTGATAATCAAAGAGGATTTTTTTATTTTTTGAACAGTGATAGTCAGAGAGGATTTTCCCTTTTTTGAATGGCGATAATCAAAGAGGGTGGATGGTGGTGTGGTTTGCTGCCTTGTGGTAGCTATGGTTGGCAAGAAATGATGCAGTTCTTAATAAGAAAAAACTTTCAGTGTGGAAGAAGTAAAGGACATGGTGTAGGTTCGCTCCTATTACTAGATTATTGGTTACGATGAAAGCTAGCCATACTCATCATTTGAAGAATGGGAGGTTAATCCCAGAGGATGTTCAGTAGCTAAAATGACACAAAGAACAAAGGTGATGTATGTAATTGCAATATTGCTAATAGATGCATATGGGCAAAATTATTTCTTGCACTCTCTTATTAAAAGTTTGATTTTACTTTTTAAAAACAAAAACTAATTTGGATTTGATAGTCAAAATAAAACAGTTATTATAGTACCCAAAGAGTAATTTTAATAAAAGTAGTAGTCCTACTTTATGATTTCACAATTTTCTTACCTACAAGTCTCCATCCGAACGGTTTTGCCTGTTCGGTGGGTTCTTACCTTTTTTATGCGAATCATATATGTATGTGAAACTGGAATTAAAGTACGGAGCAAGGCAGCTTTTGGAGGTAGATAATCGTGGAGATCCTACATGACTTTTCAATGGCACTGTGGGACTCTGTTTATGCGACATCATTTTCTTTTTGATGTTTTGTTTGCCCTTTGTCCCATCATTGTGCGTACTTGGATGGCAACGGCCCACCTCACCCATAAATACTACATTCTGTATCTGTAGGTTACCCCAACGCGTTCAGATATGGAGATCGAGCAAAATCCATTTGGGCCAACTGTATCATATTCTCGTGGGCTTAACAAGACTTATGAATCGGACCAAATTTGGGCTAATGCTAACGCAAACCCGCGTTACCAATTGACACAAATGATTTCGGCCTTTCTAAAAGTTGTCTGGATCTTCTTCTCCTTCTTTATTATTATTTTTTTAAATATACTTCCTCCGGTGGGATATATTGTTTTTATTTTATTTTAGGATAAAATTTAATTAGGTAATTTTATATAATAAATAAATAATAATTAAAATATTTTTATACATAGTTTTTAAAAAATATTTTTATTTAAATAAAAAATATTTTAATTATTATTTGTTTATTGTATAAAATTATTAAATTTATTTATTTAAAATTAAGGGAGTGAGACAACTAAAAAAAGATCAAGGGGGGTAAGGAGTACACAGACATGGATAAACACTTCGTTTTTTGTATTGTATTGTATTTCATTTTGTTGTATTTATAAGTTTTATCTTTTATTATTTAAAAATATTTAAATATTAATTAAAATTAATTATTTTAATAAATTTATATTTTAAAGTAAAGTATTGCAAAAAGAAAAAAAATTCTAAACAAAGGTAAAGTCCTTTTTCTTTCCTTTCGGATTCCAACATTCCAAGCAATCAATTCCCCACATAAAAAGGAAAAAGAAAAAACGATGACACAACCAAACTGATAATGTCAATCAATAGTAATGAAAAAGATAGTGGGTGCTTGCTAGCTATGAATCACTTTTGTAAATATAAATACAAACCCGAAAACTATACATATATGAGAAAGGAAAAATCAAAAAGCAACGCTCTCCGTGTTGAAAGAGAGCGGCTTTATGTGATTGTGGAGACCATTTCAAAGTGAAAGGGGAGAAATTTTTTCATGGAACGTAATGTTAGGTCAGTAATATTTTTATTTGTTAATGCAAGAATAAAATATCAAATATGAACAACACTTGCAATTAAATAATTTATTGTAATTTAGTAAATAATATTTATTAGTATAAATGTAGCCACCCTAATTAATTTCTCGTTACGTACATTAATCTTTTATCTCAAAATAAATGATATTTTTTATTTTTTATTTATTTTAAATTAATTATTTTTAAAATTTTTTAAGATAAATAAATATTTTTTTTACTTTAATTTTATAATTATCTATTTACTTTAACTAATCATTCAATTATAAAAAATCTCTCTTTATTTTTTTTAAGAATATCTTAAATAAATATAAATATTGTTCTCAAATTTTTAGTTTTAAAAAATTTTAAAAATAATAAATAAAAATATCACTAATATCCCATTATATAAAAGTATTTCTCCAAAAGAAGGGGAATGGACATGAATTTTGTCCTGCTAGCGCCAGCATGGAATATTTGTAGTTATATATTTCTATTCTAATATATCTATTTGGCATTTCAAACTGTCTTTATTAATTAATTAATTAATCTAAATCATCTTGCAACTAATTAATTATCATTCCTATTGTTATTCGACCCTACTAACCAAGCGCGTCTAGCGTGGAAGATATGTTAGGCAATCATTGACAATAATGGAAAAGTTAGTTTTATATTCTTTAAAAGAATAATACATAAGCCAAACTCTGAACCAAGAAAAAGAATGCCTAAGCGAAACACGTACGGTTATTGGACTGACAAATCTTTGTGTTGAGGAAATACACATAATTTTTAAAATTTTAAATTCAATTGGGTAACAGTGATGGATATTTATAATTAGAAATTAGTGTTTATTTGTCTTATTTTTAAAAAATTAAAAGTAAAAAAAATAAAAAATATCTTAATTCATGTTTTACAAATAATATATTTTAATCTTTTTTAACATATGTTTATTAAAATTACGTTGTTTTAAAATAATATTTCTCTTAATCTTTAAGAGGTAAGGCGAATAAGACAAATAAATACTATTCTCTTATAATTATATACAATTTTATTCACATTATCTTAACATAAGATTTGAGACATTACATTCTTTATCGTAATAAGAATTACTCAACAAATGTCAGCTCAGCTTAAATGAGTTTTTTTTTTTTCTGTATTTGTGATCAATGTATTTTTAGATTAATTTTTATGTATTTTAAAATTAATTTTTTTAAAATGATCTTAAGAGTTAACGATAGCAATTTTCCTTAATCCTTACAGCCCTCATAGGGTTTCCCACTACGGGGGCAGGGAGGCGACAGGTAGCATATTTTTTGTGTGAAATTTTACGGAAAATATTTCCCACCCATAGGGATCTTGTTCTTTGTGAAAAAATAAAAAATAAAGAAAAAATATTAAATTCAACACAATTTAAATATCTAATTCATAGTAATAGGCATACCCATTACTCATTTTTAATTTTAATTTAATACTAAAGGCCAATTATTTTAAATCAAACTAAATCCTACACTTTTTTTTTTACTTTAACCCAACTATTTAAAATACTTTGATTTAAATAATAAAATAAAAATAATTAAAGTAATTTTATAATATAATTGACAAGGAGTGGGAAATCCCTACGGGGTAACAAGGACAGGAGGCTAATTCTACCTCCTGTCAAAAATCATTAAGGAAATCCTCATTCCTCTGATTCGTAAGGATGATTCGTAAGGATGGGAATGGGGAGGCACTCCTAATCCTTACAAGGTTTTGTTGCTATCTTTATCAAGAATATAGTCCTTATATCAACTTAATACATTTAAAGGAATTAATTTTTTTTTATGCTAAATTTAATTTCTTTTGATGCTAAATCCAAAACTTAAACCTTAAGTTTGGTTTATAAGACAACATTTATTCATTTGTAGATTTAACCCTTCAAGTTATAGCAGCCTAATTGGTAAAAGAGTTTATTTCATATCTTGTCAATAAAACTGTAATTTTTCAGCACAAATAGTTTACATTTAACTAGAGCAAAGAGGTAAACTTAACTTTATACACAAACGTTGATGACCTGTGATACTACCTAATCTCTAAAATGAAATGTGGTGAACTTTGAGAAAAACCTCAATGAGAAATCAATGTTGTGTGAAGTCTACCTCTGCTAAGGTTCTCCATTAAAGAAACGGATGGCAGTTCTATTCTCTATTTGCAATATCCTTTATCATCACAATTGCAAATTGGGATATAACTATCATCCTCATTTTTCTTTTAGAAAAATTTTAATATCTTTCTCTAAATAGAAGATTACACCACAAATTTTTTTTTTTTTGATAGTGAAGGGTTTTTTTTTTATATATATTTGAATTGCATAATAAGAGATTTTTTTTTTTCCGATTTTTATGTCCACTCCATTTATATGTCTATGATTTAAACTTAGAATTTCTTATTCTATTTAAAGGAAAAATTACCACTAAACCATTTAGTTTATTTTTTATACAAAATTTAAGAAAATTATATGCCTGAAAGTCAGGCAATTAATTGTAAGAGCTAGGGAGTGAAATGAGAAAATTAAAAGGTATCTCTAATGCAGTGGGACTGTGAGACTTTTTTCTCCGCGCTTTTCTTATTCCACACTTGCCCAGCTTAATTACTTATCTCACCCTGCTTCATACTTAGATGGTTAAAAGAAAATTGATCTTTAGTATGTACTATACTTTTTAATTAACTTTTATCATAATGTTCTTATTTCACTTGCCATGGACCTCTCCGTACTCACAATTCTATCAAACTCTTTTTTTAACAACTAATCACACCAAGATTGAACCATTAGCTTTGATATCACTTATTGAAAAAGTTATAGAAACATATGAGTGTGAAAGCACGAATACATACAAGAAGATATCATATTAAACTCAAAAGACATATTTATATATTAGGTTCATGGGTCTCCTACATATATATATATATATATATATTACATTCTAACACCTTATTTCTCATCAATGTACATAATTAATATATATCTTTGCACATTACTCAACTCAATTTCACTAACATGTTCATATAGTCTAACACATCTCAATCACACAGCACATGTACAAATGGGAAAAGCATTTTGGAGAATTTGTGCTTCTTTTGTATCATATCAATTTGGTTTTGCCCTTACGTCAGCTAATGGGGTTGCAGATTGGCTAGCAAAGATGACTTTGCATGACCAATTAATGTCCATTTTGCTGGGCATAGGATCCTCCTCCGATGTTGAGGAGATTGCTTTGTAATGACTACTCACATTAAAATAATTCCATTTTGTGTTTAAAAAAAGAAAAAAGAAAAAAAAAACACTAATTCAGACAATTACAGCAAACACATACACGGTTATTGTTGCACTAACATTTGTTTTTTGAACAATCCAAACTGCAAAACACAATGCATAGACATGGGACAAATAAATCATTTAATCTCTACCAGATTCATACTAAAAAAACAATACATATTCATGGTACAAATAAAAACAATATTTATTTCGCGTTTAGGTTCAAGTTTGAGATGATCATCTAAACTGCAAAACCAATGCATATTCATGGTACAAATAATTCATTTAATCCCTACCAGCTTCATAGTGAAAAAACAATACATGTTCATGGTACAAATAAAAAATAATATTTATTTCGAGTTTAAATTCAAGTTTGAGATGATCATCTAAAAAAAATAATTTTTTTAAATATACTAAATCGATTTAAAAGATACCTCTTTAAAATTTTTTTTCAAAGATTACTTTTAAAATACATAATAATTGATTTAAAGATATCATAATTATAAATATAAAATATATATATTTAATGAAATTGTAATAACAAAGTACAAATATGCAACATGCCAACATCATTTGGATATACATAATTTGATATTTTTGAATTAAGCTGATTGGTCATTTTTTAAGATGAAGTCTTATTTGATATTTTTGAATGTGATACAAGATTGCAAATACAGTGAAATTAGTTGCGTGAAGAGTTTCAGAATACCGCATGTTATCCAAGAAAAAAAAAACTACTACATTAAAGTACAAATGTGAGATCAAATCCAGAAATTTGCGACTTTTCGTGCTAGACAAGGCCTTCTTTGGAAAAAATATATATTGTGTGTAATATTGTTTAAATTGTATTAGGTTATATTATATTAATTATTAAATAAAAATAAATTTTTTTAAAGTCTTTTTTTTGTTTAATAATTTTTATTTTATTATTCAATATAATTTATACTATAAAATAAAATTTTTTACCATATATATTTAAAAATATATATATAATTTAAACTCTCTTAGACAATATAATTTTAATTATTAAATAGATTGACCTCTTAATATTGAATTTTTGTTTATTGACTTTATTCTATTATATAATTTATTACTGTGTGAACACTAAAATAAAAAATTATACTTATATACTTAGCAGAGAATATTTTTGTTTGTTTTATTATTTTTTCACATAGCAGAGAATATTTCCGTTGGCTATGATTATTACCCAAAAATAAAAAGTAAGCTTTCCAGACTGGCGATGACTAAGGAGGACCCCTTGCCATTTTCCACGTTGTCTTTGGACAAAAGCAGTCGTAGGTTTAGAATAACATTGGCTTTTGCAATTTGGACAATTGTATTTTGTAGTAATTGAATCTATAGTCAGTTGTATTACAATTCACAATATTCCAACTCCAACTGTAATCCCTTGTTTGTTCCCTTCAATCCTCCCGCGAATCTCGCTTTATCCTTCCTCCTCCACCACCTTCTTTCTCTCCCCCTTTAATCCCAATTCTAAACCCCATTATGCGTCTTCAACCCCATTTGTTCCTCCCTCTATATCCTTTGTTTTAGACCCAGAAACAGAGGGAGATCCGAGTCAGGATGGCCGAGGGAGTCGCCTGCCGCGGCAACCGTGCACCGGCTGCATTGATGCTGGACCTAGTTCATGACATTGTGGGGATCTCTTCCGGCGGTTACAGGGGTGACTTCAAGAAGGATTGCACAGATCTGGTGAGGAGGGTTGCGCTGTTGACGTATTTTCTGGAGGAGATCAGGGATTATGTGGGGGCGGTCAATTGGTCGGAGTCTTATCCTTCTTCTTCTGCTTCCTCGTCGTCGCCTGATTGGTGGTCCGATCTGTTGGTGGCCCTCCAGGCTGCTAAGCGACTCCTGTTAACGGCTTCCAGCTTCCATTCCATTGATACCTCTGTAAGCAATCTAATCCAACCCCGTTTGCATTAAAAATTGAAGCTTTTGAAGCTTCAGAACAGATAATGCTGGTTTTGGTTTATTAGATGTCCGTCACATTCCAAATTGGATCTTTTTGTTGTCATCATTTAGATTTGATTGAACCTGTTAAACCCAAGTAAAACATTCAATTAAGACTGTTAAATATACAGAAATGGTTCATTGATTTAGAGGTCATGAAAATGTGGAATTTATCTACTGATGGTTGCTCTGGTGAAAAGAATATGTAGATTTAGAAAATGACATTTTGCATTTAAGAAACTTGCTGTTACTGAAATTCTGTTGTGGTCATCCACATTCTTCTAGAAAGAATGCATGGGTAACTCTCTAAAATTTGCTGTATCTTGATTTAAGGATGGACCTGCCAAGAGAATTTCCTTTCAATTTCAATGCATTACCTGGAAACTGGAGAAAGCTTTGGGGAAAATCCCATATGATCATTTTGACATCTCTGAGGAAGTCCAAGAACAGGTACAAGTAGCAGAAATTTTATGGTGCTTCCCTTGTCTTGATTAAGTCTATGTTCTAATAACTAACAATATGTCCTTGTTTCTTAGGTTGCACTAGTAAGGGCACAATTGAGAAGGGCCACAGAAAGATATGGGTCTTTGAATTCAAGAAATATTTTCAAGTCTCTCTTCCAACCAATTGAGGAAGAAGCCTGTAATACTAATCCTGAAGTTTCTGCAAAGCTGGATATTATTCCACAAAATTTTGGTCCACAAGGAGATGATATTGATAAGAATGTTAAGAAATTGGAGAGATTGAAGAGCTCTTCCATGTCTTCTGAGGTCTGCCCATCAAATGAAATTGATGCCAAAGTGCAAGAGAACTTGGTTGACAAGGATTCTGAGGAAATCAAGAAGCCTGATGCACTTTTAGTTCCCAATGATTTTCTGTGCCCCATCTCCTTGGAACTAATGAGGGATCCAGTAATTGTGGCTACAGGACAGGTATTGTTTACAATCACGGCTCTCATTTATCATTTCTCTATTTTTTTTGTTTTATTTATACTTTTATAGGAAAGCCTTGCTCTTTATCAATCTCCTTTCTTTTGTCTGATTCTTCTTCATTGTGTTCTTGCAGACTTATGAGAGATCTTACATACAAAGATGGATAGACTGTGGGAATTTAACTTGTCCAAAAACTCAGCAAAAGCTGGATAACTTGACACTAACCTCTAATTACGTTTTAAGAAGCCTGATTAGTCAGTGGTGTGCTAAGCATAATATTGAGCAGCCAACAGGATTGATAAATGGAAGGATAAAGAAGAGCGATGGATCTTTCCGTGATATTAGTGGTGACATGGCAGCCATTCAGGCTCTGATATGTAAGCTCTTAAATGGGTGTTCTGAGGAACGTAGAGCTGCTGTAGCTGAAATCCGATCACTATCCAAAAGAAGTACAGATAACAGGATACTAATTGCAGAAGCAGGAGCTATACCAATCCTGGTCAACCTTCTAACGACAGAAGATGTTACCACTCAAGAACATGCAGTAACATCCATTCTTAACCTTTCTATATATGAAAATAATAAGTCACTCATAATGCTTGCTGGAGCCATTCCTTCAATTGTCCAAGTTCTCAGAGCTGGAAGCATGGAAGCAAGAGAGAATGCAGCAGCCACCCTTTTTAGCTTGTCACTTGCTGATGAGAATAAAATAACAATTGGTGCATCAGGGGCAATACCAGCTTTGGTAGATCTGCTCCAAAATGGGAGCCTCAGAGGAAAAAAGGATGCTGCCACAGCACTATTTAATCTGTGCATTTATCATGGGAACAAGGGAAGAGCTGCGAGAGCTGGCATCATCATAGCATTGCTAAGGATGCTAACAGATTCAAGGACTTGCATGGTCGATGAGGCTTTGACAATACTGTCGGTTCTTGCTAGCAACCACGAAGCAAAGGTTGCCATAGTAAAGGCTGGTACCATTCCTGTTTTGGTAGATCTTCTAAGAACAGGTTCGCCCCGCAAGAAAGAGAATGCTGCTGCTATTTTACTCTCAGTGTGTAAGAGAGATCCCGAGAATCTCACATGTATAAGTGGGCTTGATGCTGCCATACCCTTGATGGAGCTTGCTAAGAGTGGCACAGAGAGGGCAAAGCGGAAGGCCGCTTCATTGTTGGAACATCTTCAAAAATTACACCAGCATTAACAGGGTTTAGTCACACCGCAGCCTTGTATCCTCTTTCTTTTTTTCCCTACTTCTTTGTTGATTTTAATTGTTTGATGTTGATTGCCATTCCATTCCTTTCCCATATGTAGTCCGAGGAGATGAGCATGAGACAAATCCATTCTCATTGCTCTCTGTATTTATTTCCTTCTATTTTGAGTGTATAAATATTCATTGAATTTGTTTTTTCAAATAAAGTTCATCATTGAAGGTTGACTTCTTTTTTATTTTTTGATGTCCCAAAGAAACTTAAGACACCTGAGATGTTTCATGCAGGCAAACAACATCAATCTTCGATGCGTTATCCAAATACTGCATTTGAGTGCGATATTGTACTAACTGTATTAGCACATTCAGATAAGTAATCTGATGATAATATCAATACTCAGCAAAATTGTTTTGTTTCTGTCTGGCAAGAATTGTAAAGTATTTTATTTTGCTTGGTAGAAAATTAAGTAAATTATTGATTGGTTACGAACTCCAGACTAATGATTGAAGCAATTATCAGCAGACAAACAGATTGGAATAATTGAAATTATTATGATTCCCTAATGTTTGTATTGAAGAATTTCATCTTAATCATAGCTTCTAGATGACCAAAAAATAAAAAGGCATAGCTTCTAGAATTCATCTCCTGCTCTGATCTTGGGAAACTTTTCTTTCAGTATCGATAAAATTTTGTCAGATCAAAAGGTACTGGATGATGTTTTCACATTAATGGATATTATCCAATCTAGTTGCATCAAGTAAAAAAAAGACCATCTTCACACCTTAATTTTTCTTGGTTAGAAAAAGGGGTTTAGGGTGAGGGATGGTTATTTAGTATCCGTGGAGTTTAGAATGATACTTACAGATCAACTATCCGTCAAAAGGGGCTACCAGAAGGCTGGAACTCAAACCTTAGCAACTGAACCAACTCTCATTTTCGATTCACACCGTAATTTTTTGGTAAAGACGAAGTCTTTTTTCATTTTTCCTTGTGTTGGGACCTCCTGCCCTAACATACTCTCCTTTTTGTCTGTAGAAATTGCAAAGTCAAGCATGTGCTTTCTGGAAAAGGAAACAAATTCCACCATTCAAATCCATATCTAGCTGCCAAAATCTTTAGTTGAAAAGTAGGATATAAAGTTAATCAAAAGAAAATTTGCGGCAAAAGTTTTGCCTTTTAAGTCATGATTATGATAGTCATTACTAATCAATTACAATAAAAAAATGAAATAAAAATCATTCACCTTGAATTTGAAGGCAAATGCAAGGACATTGCACATAAAACATACCCCACTTCGGGGTAAAAATCAACATTTAATCCCTTATCTTAAAAAATTAATAAGTTTTAAGCTCTCATTTTATAACAAGATAGTTTTTGCCTTTTATCTTATAAAATTAATAAGTTTTAGCTCTTCACCGATATAAATTAAAGAAAATAATTCTCGTTTAACATCAGGTTATAATGTTTTGTTAATTTTATTAATTGACTATTAACATCCGTTAGCATTCTGTTATAAAAAAACATGAAATTTAAATTCAATTTTATTTGTTAGTTTATTAACGGAATGTTAACGGATGTTAACAGTCAATTAACAGAACTAACAGTTAGCTAACAGAACTGACAGTCAGCTAACAAAATTAACAGTCAATTAATAGAACTAATAATTAGCTAATAAAATTAATAAAATATTATAACTGATATTAAATAAGAATTATTTTTTTCAATTCGTACAAATAAAAAAATAAAAATGTTGTAATATAAAGTAAAGAGTTAAAACTTATTAATTTTATAAAGTAAAGAGTTAAAATTTATTAATTTTATAAAGTAAAAAATTAAAATTTATAAATTTTATAAAATTAAAAATTAAAAAAATCATATTATAAAATTATAAACTAAAACCTACGTGAAGGATTAAAAATTGGTTTTAGCCCCACTTCTGAAGGTAAGTGCAAGGACATTGCACATAAAACATAACCCACTTCATTTTATAGCAAAAAGTAGAATAAAAGCAGAAGTAAGTTCCCATGTTATCATGACGCAATCCCAACTGTTCTGGTCTGACATGGCGGCGCGTCTTCAGGTTCCTAAAGAACACATTTTCTTGGCTGAAGAAAACAGAGTTACGCTACTGTGGTGTTTTGGAATTGCATGATCAACAATTTTACAGGCAATCGCCAGCTTTTTGGGAATTACTGTAGAAAAAAGACTACTATGATATAGCAGAGAGAAATCAAAAAAACAAAAGTTCATTAAAAAATCGACTGAACTATTCACTAAGCGGAAGACAGTAAATTAAATAGTGAATATTATTAGTCGCAATCTTTAAGACATTAATATTTCGGCTTCCAAGTTGATCAGCCGACTATCAATTTGGACCGTTTGTGTCATTCAAATGTTTGAGAGAAAGATGATGAGAGCAGGGTTGGTGTGGTGTAAAATAGGAATATTTTCCATAATCCCTGTTCTCTCCTGAGGAAATTATTAGGTAATCAACAGTACCAATAGCCAAGTCAAAATTTTTCATGTGAAGGAGCGGAACCACGGAAAATTTATTGAATTTTCCGTCCCATGGTTGAAAACAAGCATCATCCTTCTTTCCACGCATCACGGGACAGAAAATTGTTGTCCCCTTGTTCGGATTCATAAACAATATTTGGTTGTTGAATCTGTTGATTCTAAATATTGTTAATAAGATCATAATAAGGGAAAAAGTAGCTCTTTGATTTTTTGGACAGAAAGTGAAATTGTATATGCATTTTTTTATTTAGTATAGAGTGTTTTCTGATCATTTTTTACATAAATTAATTTTTAAGTAATTTTAAATGTATATTTTTATATTAATTTAGTATATTTTAAACAATTAATTTTTTTAATATTACTCAAAATTTAAATTTTAAGTTTGATTAATAAGTTATAAAATTACAATTCTTTTTTGAACAAAATTACATATTTTTTGGGGAAAGAGAAATGGGGATTAAAGAAAAATAATTTACATAATTCGAAATTGTAATTTACAAAGGTAATTCCACTAATTCGAAATCAATATCATTAAGTTGGAGTGGGAGGATTAATTACAAAATTACAATTTTTTTTTTGAACAAATACAATTACCTAAAGTATTAAGGGAGTGAAGGAAGGGGAGCTACGAGGTGAAAATCAACGCTCGCACCTCCGAGTGGTGTTCCCACTAAGGAACAGAGGCGAACCACTCCGACGTGGAAAAACAGCTACAAAATTACAACTATTTACCTGTGAATCGAAGGTTTTAAATTGTACTTGCTTTTAATTATCTCGTCAAACTTTGGCTAATTTTCAACGAATTGCCTTCTTTGTTGACCTGTGACCCTTTAAACTTCAACTACCCCTAAATCCCTCTGTCCCAATCTTATACCCACCACCAACACCTTGTAATTCTTTTCACAACAGAGCGAATATATATACTCTACTACACCCAGAACAGACCAACCCCAAAGTGCTAGCAAGCAAAAACTCAATTGTGTTAAATTTTCTGAAATAACTTGTGTTGTTTCAGAAATCAGGAAAATTAACATGGGTAATAGCTTGGGAAGGAAGAGGACGACCAAGGTGATGAAGATAAACGGGGAGACGTTCAAGCTTAAAACGCCGGTGAGAGCAGAGGAGGTGGTGAAGGACTATCCAGGGCATGTTTTATTGGAGTCTGAGGCCGTTAAGCACTTTGGCATTCGAGCGAAGCCATTGCAGCCGCACCAGAACTTGGAGCCAAAGAGGCTTTACTTCTTGGTGGAGTTACCGGAGGTTCCCAAAGAGAGAGTTCCGAGGAGGGTTCGCTCGGAGATAAATATGAGTGCTAAAGACAGGCTGGAGGGCTTGATGTTGGCTAGGAGGTCGGTGTCGGATCTCACAATTATGAAACAGGTGAGTGCAGCGTCAACCGAGGAGAAATCAGCGGAGGGTGCAATGAGGGTGAAGATGAGGCTACCCAAGGCAGAGGTGCAGAGGTTGGTGAAAGAGAGCAGCAACGAGGCAGAGGCAGCGGAGAAGATTGTGGATCTTTACATGGCAAACGGCGGCCGCAGCAGTACACCTCAAGCTCCGCATTGGAATGGTGGCCAAGGAAGAGTTCGGGGAAGTCCCAAGACTGGCACGGTATGTAATTTAATTCAGACAACTATCCTAACTTTCATGGAATGTGCTTTTTTTTTTTTTTTGTATTTATGGTTACACAACTTCTTCCCCTCTCCTGGTGGAGAAAGCGGATATTCGAACCCAAATTCTTAATACAATCATGGAAACCCCTTTTTTTCCTATTACCGATGAGTGATGTGATGATATAATTATTTGGGAGTTTTATTCCTCCACTTTATTTATCAAGAAAGGATAATTTTAAAAAATTAATAAAGAGTTAATTATATATAAAAATTAATTTAAAAATACCCTAATCATTAAAAAAGGAAGTGAAGTTGATGCACAAGTAGGTTTACCTGCTGGAGTGGATGGTTTTGCTTTTTTCCTTGTTAGGCATGAGGCTAATGTTCATGCTCATAATTTAGCACGCATAGCCTAGCACCCAACATGGAGTGTGAGAGGATTTGGATAGGAGCTGTTCATGGTCTTGTGTCCCCTACTCATTGAACTTTGTAACGTTTTCCAATCAACGATATTTGTCATTCATTAAAAAAAAAAAAAAAAGTGATGCCTCCTTTTTTTCCATATATTTCTCCACCCTTCTTAGTTAACTAAATTCTTTACTCTAAAGTTTTAAATTCTTACCCAGTTTGACTCTAATTGGAGCAAAACCCTAAAGTTACTACCCGTCTTCTAGTTGTTACAACGTTTCGTTTTTTCTGCCGAAGTAGTTAGCACGTTTTTTTTCTTTTTCTTATTTTGGCTGCGAAGACCCTGGCAAATATTATATGTTGTTGCTTTTCTTTTTGTATTTGTTTTTCTTTTTCGAATAGAGTTCACATTTCATTTTTCTTTTTCGTTTGCTTGATTCCAATTTCCAAGTGTGAATTGTATACTTTTCTACACTGACTTCTATTTTGTCTTCAAACATCGTCTTAATTTTTAAATGGAATTTTTTTATCTGTGTTCTTATACATAAAATAAAATCATATTTATTATATTTTTTATTATTAATTATGTATTAATTTACATAAAAAA